>JALGXP010000773.1:0-23064 GCA_023333625.1 Bothriochloa decipiens
CGGCTCTTCTGGTTATTCAACTCCTTGGTGCATAACATGGGAATGAAGCTTTTCTTAGGGATCAGAGCTGGTGAATATTAGTATTGGTTTTTGTAGTGCTAGATACTGAAATAAGGTCTTTTGGCTGTAGAGGGCAGAAGGGCAAATATGTCAGTTAGAATGGTATTTTTGGTGTGTATCTGATATAAAAACTGGGTGACTCTTAGATGCATAGATAATAAATGTGTGCTTTGATGTCACTCAAAGCTAACTTTGGTGTATTGGAAGTTAGTCTTGTGAGTAACTTGCCTTAGGTTGGCTCTTACTTTCAAGTCTATAAAAATTGAAGATTACATGGTGGCTGCTTGGTTTCCCAGTGTAGCCTTGCCTAGCCTATCTGGGCAAGCAAAACCTTGGCAGCCTGGGCGAGCCAATTTGGCTTGCTCACTGCAGCAACGAAAAAATTGCCACTGCAGGACCCGAGGTAAGCTAGCTGAGATATCAAATGCTTTGCTCGCCCTAACTTCTAGTTCGGCCATGTGAAACAGTACTTGACAAAGATTCCAAGCATGCCTTCTTTATAAATCATGGCCGCTACAGTGCCTTTTGAAAATTCCTTGAACTCAGTATGATATATTTGTGACTAGTTTTAACTGAAGCAAAGTAGTAGTTCAATTAAAATAATGATTGACACAATAGTTTTAATTCGTAGTAACATATGAGCTCTGCGAAAATCTGTTTTTTTCATTTGATGATTCACTTGCATTATGGTGATTTTTCAAGCAAAGTATTCCCTTCGTCCAGGCATATTGTGGAAGGATAATGTCATCAAAAGTATATTTTAATCATTATTTTGTATTTGAATATTGTCAGTCTCTACAAAACCAATGTCGTATTAAAAGCAGTTCGAGTATAAATCTATTGATGTAACTTTTGTACCCTAAGCACACATAATTTGACTAGTTGTTGGTCAGGTTTATGGAGTTTGATTTCTTCAAAATAAACACACCCTACAGGCTAGTCAGAGGGAGTAGCTTTTTTGGATTAAATCACATTGTTTTCTAGCACATCAAACTTTAGTTTGTACAACATTGATAGTAATTTCATCTGCTAGTTTAATTTTTTTACTAGTCCTATATGATTTTCTCACTGTTTAATACTTGATATTACATTTGGTGCTAATTGATAAAACATTCTCTCTGACAGATTGACAAGACCCGGTCTGGTGTGCTTGTGGGCACTGGTATGGGTGGCCTCACGGTGTTTTCTGATGGTGTTCAGAATCTCCTTGAGAAGGGACACAGAAAAATATCTCCTTTCTTCATCCCATATGCTATAACAAACATGGCTTCTGCCCTGCTTGGAATGGACGTTGGTTTCATGGGTCCAAACTACTCCGTCTCAACTGCCTGTGCTACCTCGAACTACTGTTTCTATGCTGCAGCAAACCATATACGTAGAGGCGAAGCTGATATAATGATAGCTGGTGGCACTGAGGCTGCAATTATTCCAATTGGTGTTGGTGGCTTTGTTGCATGTAGAGCACTGTCACAGAGGAATGATGACCCCAAAACTGCATCCAGGCCTTGGGACAAGGATCGTGATGGTTTTGTCATGGGTGAAGGAGCTGGAGTCCTGGTATGATATGTTAACATTAACTGATATCTGATATTTTGTTAAGCCTATAAACTGCAAAAGAAAATATTTTTTTGTTTAGCAATCTGTGAAGAGTAACTTCCACTCAGTTTTAATGCACCCAGGGTCTATCTCTATCTGCTCCAGTACTAAAGTTGCGATAATGTTTTCTAAAATCTATATTCAATTGATCATTCATCTTCTTCCATGTATTCTTATGACATGTTGATAAGATGTTTCATGCTTGTCATTCCTTTTTGCCATGGAATTATGAATTTTCTATCCAATAATATTCTAATTCCTAGTTCTTTCATTCAATTTGACGAAGGTCATGGAGAGCCTAGAGCACGCAATGAAACGTGATGCACCAATCATTGCAGAGTATTTAGGAGGTGCTGTGAACTGTGATGCTTACCATATGACTGACCCGAGATCTGATGGTCTTGGTGTTTCATCTTGCATCAAGCAAAGTCTCGAAGATGCTGGTGTGGCACCTGAGGAGGTAGTATGAATTTTAGTTGTTAACCGCTTCACTTTGATATTTGTTCCATTATATGCTGAACCTTGTTGGTAACTCTGTACTTTCTGGAGTGACAGTTGTCCATGATTCTTAAATAGTGATCCTTAGTTGTGCCATTTGTCATGTTTGCCGCACTTTTGGTTCAGATATAATTTTTACTCATCTAGCTGGCGTGTACCTATACACTGTAAATGACAATTCTTTACACATTTCACAGTTATAGGTTTTGCCTTGATAAGCTGGTTTTAACTTCACGAATCCTTTGAGGAATCTTAAGTAAATGGAACACTTACAAACTATTTGCAGGTCAACTATATTAATTGTCATGCAACATCAACCCTTGCTGGTGATCTGGCAGAGGTGAATGCCATCAAGCAAGTCTTCAAGGACCCATCTGGGATCAAAATAAATGCAACCAAGGTATTTCAACTTATCAATATTATTTCAGACATTTATTCATTGCCCCTTCCTGATGGCTGATGTGATCTTCCATTTGCAGTCCATGATAGGACATTGCCTTGGTGCAGCAGGTGGCTTGGAAGCCATTGCTACTATTAAAGCGATAACTACTGGATGGGTGCATCCAAGCATAAACCAGTTTGTAAGTAACAGCACAGTAAATTTAGCTATCGTTTTATTAGAATCTGTTTGCCACTAAATCTGAGCTACATTCTCTTTTGGTTGCAGAACCCAGAGGAAGCAGTTAATTTTGACACTGTACCTAATGTAAAAAAGCAGCATGAAGTGAATGTTGGTTAGTATCAATTTCAAGGCACATTAATCCCCCAAACAAAACTTCTATCACTTATATTTGTTTGTATTGTCATGCAGGTATCTCAAATTCCTTTGGATTTGGAGGTCACAATTCTGTCGTAGTATTTGCGCCATTTAAGCCATAAGGCGTTTCTTGCCTCACAAATCTTGGTCCGAACAGTGGAGATCTTTTGTAGGGATTTCTGCATTCAGTTTTCATGTGTTCTCTTTGGGGGAAGTAATGTCAGATTTAAGCCAGCAACGTTACAAATGAACTAAAGCTGAGATACATTTCATTTTAGATAACTCCATGTTCACTTAGATTGAGCGCGGCTGTACAACGTTGCTTTGAATCATTTGTAATTGATTGTACTGTTTTTCATGTAATGGAAGAGGGGTCCTGTAGAAGCACATCTGGACCTTCTAGTTCAATACCACACAAATGAATTTGGAGGACAGGAATTGTGTCCGTACTGCTGGATCTGTACTCTCTTATGCAATCATTTTTTTGTTTTTTTGAAATGGCTATACACACGTGCGATTGAATGAAACGTGCATCAAAGATAGTGCTTGCTTTGTAATTATTGAACGTTAAAGTTATTATGTTTGCAGTGAGCGTTCAATGCCTCGATGGGGATAGGGGAATTGCAGTGTGGATGTGGAATTGTGGATGCTTGATACGGACAGGGAGGGAGGGAGAGAGAGAGGCGGTGCAGCGCTCGGTTGGGGAATTGGGGAGCCAAATTAGGCCCTTTACTGGGCTAAACTAAACTGACAAACAAAAAGGCCCAATGTCCTAGCAGGAGTCTTCTTCAAAAAAATAAATAAAAAATAAAAATAAATGCCTCCTCCGTCGGTCGTCGCCATGGCGCAGCGCAGCAGCTTGCTCGAGCTCATGTCCTTGGCACTAGGCAGCTGGAGATAGGGAAGAGGGGTTCCAGGGGTCCAAGGCTAAGCTGCCAGTAGCTGGGGCGGCTGCCCCACCCCGCCGCTAGGGTAGCTTATTCGTCGTCGGAATATATACCACTTAATGCGTGAAACAAGTTTTGTGCTCACCATTTTGCCTCAATCACACCTCCAATGCCATGCATTTGTCTATGGAAATCAAAATGTATGCCAAATTAAACTCTTTACCTGACTCCTTTCAGTCACCGTCTCAACAAAATAAACATTTTGCGGTGCATGAACAAGCTACAAATGTGGCTTTGTGTCACCATGATATCGAAGAAACAACAATGCACTCACTGTTTTAATGTTCATCAAGTGTTACTAGGTGTTCTCTTTAGGGATTCAATGGTCAATCCAAGGCAGCCTTTTCCATATGATCATTGGTAAAAAAAAAACACACTGCGTCTATTCCTTTTTCATGGAAGTCTTAGTGATTTCCGACTTGGTGTATTTGGAAAGAGCAAAATGCTTATATCTCCAAATGCAAAGTTCCTTCACCTGCTGCCTATAAACAACTCTTTATAAATGAAGTTAAGCTTCGTTTATGTTGTGCGAAAGAAGTCTACCATTCTGTAATTATGAATTGGCTAACTCTCTGTAATCGGCAGTGTTTCCTTCATTCTTTTTTTCTGGGTAAGTTCCTTGTTTAGCTCTTGACACTACGTCAAAAGTCCACAATAAGGACCAGAGCCATTTTACTGTAAAGCCGGCTCAATCACCAGCCGCCCTTAGAGTGGGTTGACCATAGCCCAGCTCACTAGCTGCCCTTAAGGGCGACTGGTGTTACCAGTGCCCTTAAAGGCGACTGGTGTTACCAGCGCCCTTACAGTGGGGCTAATTAGTATGGGCGACTCACTAACTATAAAATGCATGGCTCTAATTGTAGCATATTATTTTCTTTTTCATTTCTCACATAAATATTACAATGAGCAAATCAAAGAATTTGAAAGCATGTTTGACAAGATAGAAGCCTAGAATATTGTGAAGTCATAAAATATGTTGAAGGAAAGTCACAAATTAAGGTATAATATCCGTTGCAATGCACGTGCATTTGCCTAGTTAATGCCTATAAAACTAAGCCTGTGATCAAGAACATTACATCTAAGCCTTTTAATCTCTGCTCATGTACCGTGCGTGTCTGTAATCTGTTGGCACGAGAAATATACCATGCAAGTTCCATACTTCTTCTGTAACTTAATCGCTTACGACTTACGAGGAATACATTATTACCTATCGCAACACGCGGACATCATGTTTGCTATAATATTAAAGAGCAAATGTTTCATTCAGTTGTTCAAATCTAGTACTTCCTAAAATGTCCGCACCTTCGGTGTTGCGTATGTGATCTATACTCACGTAGCTTGCTCGGCTGTGCTTATCTGCGGCTCTCTAGCATTCGCTGCAGTAAATCATAGCACGTTTCCTGCAGCCAAAGCAAACAGTTACGGTCAAAAAAGTTACAGCGAGGAGGTCCAGATTTGTGTTTAATTATTATCTGAGCTTACTAGAGCAACGCGTCTCCAACAATCATACGAAAAAAAATGAATCAAATCCCTATTGAATCTCTCATTTTGCAGCTCATGGTACGTTTGCAAGCCCATATTCAATTTTTTTGAATCATCATATTCAAAATTATTTTATTCTCATTCTCATATATACGGACAAAACTGGTAACTGACATCCATTTGCACCTATGCTTGTTTCGGCCCACCTTCAGTGTTCCCACCACAACACGATCGAACGGCCCACCCAACGAAAACTGCCGACCCACCGCGCCCGCGCGCGCGCCACACGTCAACACCCAGACGCGCTCGTCAATGTTCCGCCCGGCCCTGCCGTGCCGCGCCAACCGTGCCGTGCCCCCACGACCGCGTCGCGCAACTCCAAGCACAAAGCCCACAACTGACCACCCATCCCGTGTTACGTCGTCGCACACGTCGCCCCGCGAGCGCGGAGCACTCCTTCTAGCTCACCTCATCGACGACGCGAGCAAAAGCAACCGCGCGCGCACGACGCCATCAAAGCCAAGGCGATCGCCGGCAGCAGCGACGACGACGATGCTGTGCGCGAGGGAGACCGCGGGCACGGACCACCTGTGGGCTAAGGCGGCCGAGCTGGAGCGGGACTTCGCGGGGTACAAGCGCCGGCTCGCCGAGAGGAAGGCGCAGCACGCCGTTGTCGCCGAGGGCGCGGGTCGTCCCGCCGGTGCCGGCGAGGAGGAGGGCGCCGGGGACGACGACGTGGCCGGGAGGGGCAGAAGGTACGAGGAGTACGTAAGGCGGAGGGACGAGCGGCTGCGGCAGGAGTGGCGCGCGCGCATGGCGCGCAAGGAGGCTGAGGTGCAGGAGCTCTGGGCGCGCCTCGACCGTACCGTCTCGCGCGGCGGCAGCCGGCGTGGCGGCGGTGACCATGACGGCGGCGAGCTCGCGGCAGCCACAGGTCACGCCAGAGAGGTGAACTCTCGAATTAAAATGCGTTCGAACGCCTCTTTCTTTGGCTTCCTTCCTTGCAGTTGCAGTTCACATGGAATCGGTTTTCAATCATACGCTGCCCTTTTCTGCATTTCTTGTGGCAATTTTTGCTCTAACGATTCTTCAAATCAAATGGCTTTAGTTTTTGCCGTTTCATTTATGATTTCGCTACGAACAGAATGGACAAGTTATAGTCTTTGCTCGAGAATATTTGTTCTGTGCACCTTTTGGAAGATGCAACTAACAACTGTCACGTTTCCTCCCGCTGCTTAATCCTTGCGCTGTAGGCATACCTTTGTACCTTTCTTGTGATCCGTTGTTTAATTAGTTGAACTATCGTACTTCCACAAGGCTTTTGGTGAAGAGGCTCAGCATGTTCCACGCCTTCGACCTCTTTTAGTTGATCTATGGCCATCCGATCCAGTGAAAACTTAGCTAACAGCTACAACTAACGGCATTCTTGTATTATAAACGCTCTATTTTTTAATACAAAAATGCACACACTATTATGTATGTATATTTGAGAAAAACTTAGCTAATAGCATACAGTAGTTACTTTCATCCGTATTAACTTTTTATTTTATTATTTTTATGACCATAAAAATTGTGATTATAATCGTTACACAAATTCCTACTGATTCTCGGGAAAGAACTAGTTTTTTTCTTCAAGTGTGTCGATCGACTGCTAAAAATTTACTGCCTAAAACAACTCTTTTCAGGATCCAGTTAAGCCTCCGCAGAAGCCCGGGAACCTGGTAGTCAAAGTGAAGCCATCCACCCCTGCCACGCCACGGGGCGGCAACCCGGGTCACCCGCCGGCCACGAAGACGAAGCTGGCACGGCCCCGGACCAGTGTGCCGCCGTCGATGGCGGCAGGCAACCCGAGCCCGAGGCTGTCCACCCCGGACGCCAGGCGGCGTCCGTCGTCGCACCTGCACCGGGTGCAGCCGCAGGCGCAGGCGCAACCACCCGCCACGCCACGGAAGGAGAACAGGCTGCTGCCGCTGCCGCCGCCGTCCGCCGCGGCGGCATCACCGGCCACGCCCAGGCCGAGGACGTCGGCGATGCTGCTGTCACGGAGCAGGAGCATGTTCAAGGACCGCGGCTGCTCCTCCGCCGCCGTCGGCGGCGAGAGTCCCAGGCCGACGTCGCGGTTCCAGCCGCCTCGGTCCAGCTACGACGGTGCCAGTGCAAGCAGCAACCTCAAAGAACCGACCCCATCTCCGCGCGCCGACGACGCCATAGCCCTGGTGCGGAGCAGCTCCTGTTCCAGGGAGCCGGCGGTTGTCGCTGATCGCAAGAAGGCGTCTGCCGTCGCTCCCGAGCCGTTTCTTGTTAAGAGATCGTCAGGCGACGACATCGTGCCCACGTCAGCTCCTCTGGTGGCTTCGAAGGAGAGGCACCTACCTTGCAGCAGCGAGATTACTACTCCGCCCGGTGGTGGAAATGCTGGCAATAAAAGAAACCAGCAAGAAGCTGTCGATCAATCTTCAGATAAGTTCGGGAGTGGAGAGATTACCGGTGACTCTGACACCGAGCCGAGCTACGTGTACATCAAGAACAAGGACAGTGATGAGCAGATTCCGAGGCGGCCTCCTCAGGCATCGGCTGTTGTCGGGACATGTCCAGGGCCTGAGCAACGGTCTGGCACTGACAATAAGGAGGACAGCGACAATGTCGAGGACACCATGGAATCAACTGGCAGCAATGAGGTCGCCGGAGAAACCCCAGCAGCCGACAGAGACGAAGAGTTCCGAAGGGACAGCTCTGAATCTCTGTACTCGAACGTTCAGTCTTCCTTCTCCACAAGATCTGAGCTCGATACATCGGCCACCGGCTCCCCGCTCCGAAGAGCCACTGAACACTCGCCGGAATCCAATACTTCGCCATGGACAGGGAAGAAGAGCACGGTAGTGGAAGGTACCGAGAAGCCGCCACCAACTCCGACCACCCCGAGGAGCAGTGTGCAGTCACCGATGGACGCCGTCAACGGGCTCAAGCGGCTGCTAACCTTCGGGAAGAGAAACGGCAAGGCCAACGAGGCAGCGCCGGCAGCCGTGGCACCTGCTACTCCGGCGACGGCGGGCGGTAATGGCAGCGTCAGCGGAGAGTGCCCGGCAGGCAGTTCGGCCAAGCTGACAGTGGACTCCTCAGATGATCTGGACAACAGTTATGTCATCTCTCCACACGGTAATTCTTCTACCCTGTCTGGTAGGCAAGCAGGTTTTGGCGTAAAGCAGCTGTGGTTTCTGATCCCTTTGGTTGGCTTTTGTTTCTTTCAAAATCAAAAGCGGCTTCAAAAGCCCAACCAAAGAGAGCCAAAGAAGCACTGTGCATAACAGATTCAGATGTTGTTTGTCTGAACAAGTGATCCTCTCTGCATTTGGATAGTAGCTGAATATTGTAACTGTTGTGCAGTTTGGTCCCTGCAAAGCATTGGGCCATCTTACCCTGCTAGTTCTGAACTCAAGGAACCAGTTCTGCACGCGAAATCACCAAGAGGTTCTTCCTTCACGATTTTGGAATGCATCCATCATAATTCATAAGCACGTGAAAGCAGAGCCAGTAATTTCACTGACATCCTAACTGTGCCCTCTTTTTTTTCTTTTTGGTGATCGCAGTGCATCGATCGTTCTTCTCGTTTTCATCGTTCAAGCCTGGAGCAAATTGATGCTGAACACTGGCTACGCAGTTGATGTGCCTTTCAGATTCAAGGGCTTTTGTTGCTGTGCATTTCAGATTCAAGGGCTTTTGTTGCTCTACATTTCGCATAAAAAACTTCCAGATAATGTGATACGGCGGCAGTTAGTGATATTTGGAATTTATTCGTTCAGAGCTCGTCTGACGACAAAATAATAGGTCCTAAGCCTGGATACTATGCCAAGTCTAAACATTGATTCCATGATACTTCAACAAGTTACATAGCTACCCCATTCATTATTAACAAGAAATGTCATTTCGAACATTTGATTTTGCTGAACTTTTGGAAATTGACTACCTATTACTTCAAAACGTTATTTGTATAGATTTTTCTTTTAACCTAGCTTTATAATGTAGAGTTGAATCATGCGATGAAGGTCCATTAACTTACAAGAGGGTTTTAATTAGGTTTGACAAACTTCGAACGTGGATTTTTGGATCACAAACTTTTTCATTTACGTCACTTAGGTTCATACCTCTCCACGTAAGCTTCACATGTTGATTTGTCATGCTTACTTGGCTGTCTGGCTCCATGGAGCAGCCGTTGGCTGATACATTTCGTCAGACACGTTGTGGACGATACTAGCTTTGCGTTGCTTCTCCTTGTTCGTGTACAGCAACGCCAGGACCAATATAAGAGATAGCAGTGCACCCTGTTCAGATTGCTCGGCAAGTGGGCAGCAAATCAGCAAGCCGTCGTGGCCGCCCCTCGGGCGGATGATCCCGACAATGGCACTGGTGCACTGGTTCAGGAATCAGGATGGCGAAGACCCCAAAGGACGGGAGGAGGCAAAAAAAGAAAAAGAAAAAAAAAAAAGAAAAAGCAGCAACATAGCAAAACGCTGCTGACCAAACCCAACAAGCATTTTCAAGCTGCTCAAACAATATGATACACCACCGGAGATATCTTCGTTCGTAAACCACATTATCAGTTTCACTAAGGACCTTAAGTAAGCCACTAATTGACTAAAATAAGCATGATTAAGAGAATTCCTACTACAGAGCAGCACAAAGGGAGAAGAATCAAGGGTGAACCACTAATTGATGAAAATCAAAAGCATAATTAAAAGAATTCCTGCCACATCAGCACAGAGAAGAATCGATGGTGAGATCTCACGGACATAATACAAACTTTTCAAGTAGGAGTGATATGAATAACTTCGTACCATTAAGAGAATTTCACGAGAATTTAATACCAGAAAGCTAATATATAGTAACCAAACCATTTCAGAGCAATACATGTATAAACTAGCATAAAACCATGTCTCAAGAAGACAACGATCCAGCAAAACATTTTTCATAAAATAGTAGCATAAATAAGAGCTGGCTGAAGACAAAGCTCCCGTTTCATCAAATTGCGCACACCAAAATTGCAGGAGTCCTTACCTGAAATAGTAAAAACAGGAAAACTCTACATCAGGACACTGTAATAGAACAAAGAAAACAAGACAGAAAACTCAATATCAGGAGTAGAACAAAGAAAGCAAGACAGGGAAAATTCAATATCAGGACAGGGAAATTCAATGTCAGGACAGAGAAAATTGATTGCAAAAATGACTAACCAGATCCAGTGAGATGCTGAGCTTATCGTCTGCTTGTCTTTCCAAGAGTGCGCTTCCCAGAGAACAGATGCTTTGGTTTCAAAGTGGGAATAACACGGTCAGCCTCTCCACGGCGAGCATCCTTGTTCCTTTTCCTATGAGAGGCCTCCGCCTTCTTGATAGCCTTCTTCTTCTGCTCAGAGTCCTTAAATCCTTCTCCAGGAATGACCTCAGGAGGACGTGACCTCGACCTAGACCGTGACATCCGACGCATTTTCTTGTTGGATTGCTGGCCATCTATCTCCATACTGTCACCATCAGCTTCAGCTCTACTCACTGACCTCTCACGCTTGCGACCCCTAGACTGGCTGCGAGCTCTTTTCAAAGCAGCACTCGGATCCACACCCATGGAGGAAAGCTGTCGTCCCATCCTATCAGTAGTGAATTTCCTATCTTTGTCAAACTTTCTAGGGACAATAGGACGGCTTTCTGCAGTTCTCTTCTTCATTCTATGTTCTTGAATGAGTAATGCCTTCTTCTTCCTAATCTGAGCCAAAATCTCCTTCTGTTCCTGAGTTAGTTCATGACCATCAATCTCGAAAGCATCTTCTGCAGCTTGTTCTTCCAGACGAAGCCCTTCCTCTCTTTCCAACTCTTCACACCTTACAAGGATATCTGGATCCAGAAAATCAGCAACATTGTGACCATCCAGTATCTCTGGAATAATATCCTCCTTCCACTCATCATTGGCCAATATATAATGTTTCTTGAGACTTGCAGAATATACCCCAGCACCTCCATTCTCATTCTCAATGTCCTTCTCAAGCTTCTTCTTTTCCTTTGCAGCAGCATTAGCCCTAGCTTCCAGAACAGCCGGAGGAATGCAAACAGGCCTCTCCTTGTTATCACGAGGCTTTGGAACAGCAACATGAAACCTATTCAAGCAATCCATCATCTTCTTTGACTTCATCTTCACATCCACCCTTTGTTCAAGAAGTCTCTCACATGCAGCATTTTTGACAGCCATTACACCATCATCAGTTAAAGTGCTCATAGTCAACAAAACACCCTCTTCATTAGGACCACCAGCTTGGGTTATAGTCTTCATAGCCTCTGCCTTCATCTCCATGACTAGCTTCATGTCATCCTCAGAAAGCCCTTCAAGTGGCTGCAAATCAGTCTTATTGCACACAATGACCAAAGGCTTATTCATGAACAGAGACTTTATACTGTGGAAGAGTGCAGCTTGCTGGGCAATACTGTATCCACAAGATCCAGAGATGTCCAGAAAGAACAACACCGCAGCCCTCAAATGTGCCAGAGCAGTGATGCTGCACATTTCTATGATGTTCCTATCTTCAAAAGGCCGATCAAGTATACCTGGTGTGTCAATCACTTGGTAGCGCAGGTACTTGTAATCTGTATGACCAACAAACAAGGATTTTGTTGTAAAGGCATACGGCTGCACATCCACATCTGCCCTTGTAACCTTGTTCATGAAAGAACTCTTCCCCACATTTGGATATCCACAAATCAGCACAGTACGGGTGTTTGGGTCTATGGACGGAAGCCTGGCCATGTGCTGCCTGATCTGCTCTAAGTAAGCCAAACTAGGACTGATCCTCTTCACAACAGTGCACATGCGACCTAGTGCAGCCACCTTCAGACACTTGCACCGGTACAGGGTGTCTCCATACTTGAGCAGCCTCAAGTAGTCCTTGGAGATCTTCGCAATGATGTTCCTAGCTGTGTTGATCTGACCCAGGGCAAGCTTGTAGTGATCCTTGTTGTAGAGCACGTGGAGGAGATCACCATAGAAAGGGTGGATGTCATCCAGTCGAGGAAACTCATCGATGATGGTTGAGAGCTTTTCATAGAAGTTCTGCTGGGAATACCTAACCTTGCGCATATAAAACTGACGAATGCGGTTGATAGCATATCCCTTGTGGACAACAGTCGGTGTCTGCCTTTGGGTGCGGGACAGGATTATGTCAATGAAGTCCTTCCCAGGAGGGACAACAGTGATCTTCTTGAAATTGTACTGCACCATCTTGGTGATACAAAACTTGAATACCAATTCCTGTAAAACAAGAAGAATGAGAACACTGCACAACATAATAATAAGGAATAAGAAATTGTAAGATGACATAACAACAAACAATGTATGCAAGCATTCATTTTGAAATGATTATAAAAGAGTCAATATGCATCTCCACAAAAAGGTTGCAGATTAAGTTGAAAACACCAAATCAGACCAAACATAAATACAACCCAATTTCCATATTAAGTTGAGCATGCTATTGGTGCACTGAGAAACTATTGCTTTAGAACCTTGCTTTGATGCACAGCAATGATACTATCAGAAAAGCAAATGTATCTGGCATCAGCAAAACCTAAGGCGAGCACAAATCATATTGCAAGAATGATTTTACACTTAAAATTAAGATAGGAAAGGCAAGATACCAATAAGAGCCTACACGCATCCCTTGCATGGATAACAAAGTCTTGATTGGCTGCACAAAATCCTCACAGAAAAAACAGATCAAAACTATGGAGCTTGCAGTGGCCATGCTCGACCAACCATAGTCCTCGTACACCCAACCTGAACCTTAATTCTCCCATGTCACGTCTAAGCAGCAGCTAATTTATCGTGAACATATCAATCGATCAAACAACTCAACTATCGCACAAAACAATGAAAACCATATCTAACTGATCGCTACGGATTACAGGAAACAGTACACCAGATCCCACAACAATATTATGAACAGCTCCTACCGATAATAAAACCATAGAGAGGCACACGCGCAAAGAGAAATAATAAGGTATACGGGCACGGGGCGAAACTCACTTGTGAGGTGCCTGGAGGAAGAGGACAGACTTGTCGCCGGGAGAGGTCGCGTCCTCTCCGGCAAGTGCTGGTGGCGGCGGCGCAGGCGTCCCCCTCTGGCGGCGGACGGGGAGAAAGGAGGGTTAGGGTGGGTTTCTCGGAGAGACTTATAGCCTGGGCGTTAATGGGCTGGGCTTTGTTCAGCCTATACACATACTTCCCTAAATGGGCCATTCGGCCCACTTCTTGCGGCGGCGGCGGCTTGTCTGTCCCCAGACTTGTGCACGGCACGGCGTCTCAGGCCTCACCTCGCCTTCTCCATCCTTCCCGCCGTCGTGGAGAGGAGGTCACGCGGCTGGCTCCCGCCGCTTCCAGACGGTTCGGTCTACCAGCTTCCCGGTGAGTTCACCTCGTTTTTGTGACGCCGGCTAGCTGACCCCTGCTGATTGCTCGCCCAGCGCCCTGTGGTTGTTGCGCTGATTCGTTGTCTTTTTTTAGCTGTTCTAGGGTTCGGAGGGAGCAGGATCAGCTGACGCGATGTTCCCCAGGATCTCCCGGCTCGGGGCGCGGCTCCTGCGCGAGTCGAGAGCCGAGACGAGAGCTGGTTGGTATCTTCACTTTCATCTTAGTTCATTTCCCTCTATTATTGGTGGCCTACTCATTATTGGCTTGTTGCTCATCAATTGTGATGAAATTTTGCTAACTTCGACCAGCCCTATGATTTTGCGGAATGTTATCTTCTTGCATTTTGGCTTTGGGATTCTCCTGAGTTTATGTATTGCTAATGTTGTAGAGCTGCAGGCTTAGTGTCTCCTTATCTATTCTTGATTGATTGTTGCTACATTTGTCTGACAGGAAATTTGCTAAGCAGTCGAGGCATTTTGTGTCAAGGTCATGTTAACCGGCATTCGACTCCAGTGGTGACCCCTACTGTATTATCGATGGTAAGAATTAAAGATTGGCAGTGGATAATTTACTTTAGATGAACATGTCCCCAATTATCCTTCTTTCCTGCTAATTTTATAGATATTACTAGTTATCAATTTGCTTAATCAATCGACATTGATTTGCATTATATCTATTATTTTCATGATTTGGTTTTTATTCAATAAATTTATTTATACATTCATCATTCTGAAATGGCTGTTGCAAATGAAGATTGGCATTCTTTTTCCTCAGCAAGTTATCTTTTTTGAGAGAACTGCAAACAAAGCCTTTGTACTGCAGGAGTGATGATTTCTCTCTCAAGTCTGTTTGTACTAATTTTTTGTTTATATTTTTTAGCGGAATGTCCTTTTGTCAACTGCAACAAGTGGTGAGCAGGATGAAAGCAGTCAGGAAAAGGATAAGTAAGTGCATTTGTCTCATGTTTCATCCTCTTGTATATCACAAAATTTGAACTCCCTAGTTGTCTTTGTATCTTGGAACCAGGTAACAGCTTGCCTAGATCCTTCTAACATTGAATTCTTTTGTTATTGTTCTCTCCATTTAAGGAGCTGCTCGTGCTCCTTCCACATTTACAGGAATATGCACTGAACAATAGCTTGATCTGTTTTACTGAATTGTTAAAGTTGAGCTTTCAAGAATTATTTAGAGTAGAGTCAGTCCTCTGATGATTGATGAGGTTATTTTTCTCCATACTGTGCACAGAATCTCGGTAACATTTGTCAACAAGGATGGCTCAGAAAAGACGATAAGTGTTCCAGTTGGAATGTCCATGTTAGAAGCTGCTCATGAAAACGACATAGAGCTTGAAGGTACAAATATTAAGGAAATGTGAACTTCCCTTCCAGTGTGGTTATTGCCTTTATGGTTCTGTAGTCAGTTCATGCTTGGTGATAAGAATATATGGATCTTTTTTGTATAAAACCAAACTATTCATGTTCAATCACCTGGTTCCATGGTTTTAGTACTTTTCATCAATACATTAGGTATCGTAATCATTCGTTTTTATGTTCTATCAAGTGATTTTCAGCTGTAGTTCATGATAACCTTCCCTGCTATTGTGGCTACTGCAGGAGCATGTGAAGGCTCACTTGCGTGTTCTACTTGTCATGTAATAGTAATGGTATGATCACAATAATATTTTTTTTCAAATTCTCGTTAATATATTACTATTAGTAATGCCTTTTATTTTATACAATCTTTTTTTCCTTTGAGCTGGTGGCTCATGTTGGGTTTCATCTCTAACAAGCTAAACTGCCCTTATGTTCTTGTTGGCCCAGCCCACAAGGCCTTATAGGCCTGCTCACCCTAAAAGCCCGAGCTGTTGGGGGAGGACCACCCCACTTTATAAGCTGGCCACCCCAGCCTCAGCCGAGTGGTCTTCTAGGGCGGGTCTTGTGTCTTCCCGGGATAGCACGCAACAAGCGTGAGTGGACCCATAACCAATGTTGGCCCAGCCCACAAGGCCTTACAGGCTGCTCACCCCAAAAGCCCGAGCTGTTGGGGGAGGACCGCCCCGCCTTATAATCTGGCCCACTCCCCCCCCCCCCCTCCCAAAACAATCGGCTAACCGATGTGGGACTATCCCAACGGTTCTTGGGGTTTTTGTTGTTGTTGCTGTTGATATTCTAGTGTCACTGCTAAGTACAATTCGGTTTCTTATCCAGGATGTAAACTATTATAACAAGTTAGAAGATCCAGCAGATGAAGAAAATGATATGCTAGACCTTGCGTTTGGGCTCACAGAAACGTAAGTCAAGATCCTCCTAAAGTCCTAACAGAGTAACTTCTCTTACTTTAATGTCTCCTGAAGTTTGCTATCTCTGTATATGGAGACAAACATTTTCAATATTTGAGTTTCTGGTAGTAATTGTCTGAATCTGTTCTAAATTTGATGACTATGGGTGTTGACTGTTGAGGTAACAGAAATAGTGGCCTTGAACAAGATCCGGTTCTTTTAATACTAGTCTTGAATGTTTCCAAAACCTGTTTGTAGTCTGCATGAACTAATTGCTGTTATAGTGGCACCGAAGGCAATAGGCATAATAATTATAATCATGAACAATTAACCATGACAACTCCAGCTAGGTTTATCTGAGATGACTAATTTTGTGGTTCTGTACAGATGGCTCAGAATGCTTTTTATTAATCCATATTTACAACAAAGTAATGCATTACTTGAATCACAGCCATTAAGAAATTCATGCAGCCCCCACCCAAAGTATTATTGGAGGTAGGGGTAGCCATAGTTTCATCGCTCTAATCAGATTTTTTGGAACTGTATTCAGGTCGCGCCTTGGCTGCCAAGTGATCGCGAAACCTGAACTTGATGGTATGCGGCTGGCATTACCAGTAGCCACAAGAAACTTCGCGGTAGATGGCTATGTACCGAAACCACACTGAAGAGACAGTCATCTTGGAGGACACAAATTCTTACGACAGTCAATTTTGTAGTTTATAACCTGTAACTTGTAGTCCGGGTGGCTTGGGACTAGCTTGTTGAGGGAGGGTTTGTTCATTGATGAAGCCTTCGATCGGTTACTTGCAGAGAAGAGAGAACAGTGCTTCATCTTGGCGAATAAGCGTTTTTCGTTCTGTGTGCGGTGTGTACTCAGAAACATTTGCATCATAGTGTTCCCAGTATTTGGTAGGTTGTTCATTCCGAGGCTAGTATTACAAGGAGCTATGGGAACAACCTTATCGACGCTTTGTTACACATACTAGTCTGTTCCATAATATGTGTCGCTAGGGAACCGTGCTCCCCTCACATGCACAACTTTCGAGCGACAAACAAGTGAAACGGAGGTGGTATATTTCTGGGTGGCTTTACGCTTGTTTGTTATTTATTTAGGGGGGGTATTTGGTTGTCCATATAGCTTTGCCTGAAGCCACCACCTTGGAATGCCTCTACGCCTGCAGTAAGCTTTCAAGTGTTATATGGAGAAGAGTACTCTTATGATAATAATTCATAATTATACTTCTTCATCTCATCACAACTAAAAAAATCAAAGCGTGGATAATTTTTTGTGCGATATTATAACGTGGGACTGTGACTCTGTCTGTTGTGATCCCACATCCCTCTTACCTATAGCCCTGCTCTTGCAACATTTGAATTTGAATAGTTCATTCACCCGTGATCCCTTCTTCCTTCCTTTTGCGACACAAAATAAAAAAGGAAGTAAACTCTCGGGCATCAGGGAAAAACAAAGACCCAATCAACCATCGGCATCAACAAAAAAGGAAGACGTCCTACAAATCAGCTCCCCGGTCCCCATCGATCTCCTCCCCAATGTCGTGCGCCTCCCCTGGTCCTCGATCAGCACCTCGCTACGGCCGCCGGCGTCCCACGCTACGGACATTCGCCGCTGCGTCTTGCCATGCAACAGGCGCTCCGCGCCTCACGCTTCACCGCGGTGTCCTGCGGTGTAGCACCCGGCGCCCAAGCAGATCGCGCTCGCTGCCTCTGCCTAACCCGGCAAGCCGTCTCGCTCTGGATTTCTTGGGTCACCGCCAGGTTGGCCCTTGTTTGCTGACGAGGTATGCCATCTCTTCTCCCTTCCTGTATACGGATTTTGATTTCTATGCCATCTCTTCTCGATTAGGCAAATGCTAGGACGCTAGGTGTAGCACACACTATTCGTCTCTTCTGTATTGAGCAAAATGCCAGGTGTAGCACACACTATTTGCTGATTTACAATCAGGTACGACACTAGGCAAATTCATACTGAACACGTGTATGCAATGCAAATCGTGGGTATTTGGATTTCAGAGATCATTGGAATTTCTTTCTACAACCTTTAGGTGTCATCAGCAATATGTATGAATGTGATTCTGGCAAGTCAAATAATAGTGAGCAGCACATGGACAGTGGCATCGTTTCTAAATGGATCAGGATAGGAATAACAAACGAAATTGGCATTCACGATTGACATTTTTTCCCATTTTACTAATACCTTATATACTTCAGTATATGGTAGCTTTTTCATGTTGTACGTATGTATGATGGTGGGATGGGGAGACAACACTGAAATGGACAATGCTTGTGAAAGGAGTTGGAGAGGGAAGATTCGTCGGCATGGACGAGTTATAAACCCAAACGCAAACAAGGGATGAAAGTGTCCACTTATTCCTCTATAGGTGATGAACTCCTATTTCTTTTTTCTCTGCTATCTGCTATACTAGCGTAGGAGATAAGCTCATTGGAGTCTAGCTTTTTAGGCTTGGTTTATTTTTCCCCGGCTTTTTATATTCAGTTATAACAAGTCAGGTTATACTAAGTTGCCTTTTGAGAAAAAAAAAAACTTTCAATGCATAAAGGGGTTTACTGGAGATGTCTCACTAAATGAATTTATGCAGGTTGGCATGATGCTATGGGGCTTGGGATTCGACAATACAAACCTCCCTCTATTTTGTTTCGGGTAAAATATACAACTCAAAAATATATGGCTCCTCTTGGCCAAACGTTCCCTTTTTTAATGACAAGAAAGTAGATTAGAAATACTGTTGTTCTATGTTATGAATTATACTATCCAACTCACCGACCAATTCTTTGTAGGGGCACTTTTCTCTCAGCTAGAAGCGTTGGATTACACTATCTGCATTTAGAGCGAAGTGTGTGTACAACTCAGGCAGGAGGGACTTCCCTCACTTTTGGAGGGGCACAACCAAATGAATCAAGGATCAGAACAATCAGTGGGCATACCAAAAGGTAACACACTCAACATCCTCCTCTTATGCTCAAAAAAAAACATCCTCCTCTTTTGTCATAGAATGGAAACACTCATACGACTGAACTCAAGGCGTTGAATAACTGAACGCCGCGGTGCACTGAAAAAAATGAAATGATCTTTGTGATTGAGGGAAATGACAGCAGCTATGCCGTGTATGGCCAAATTCAGAAACTCCACATGATGATAACCCATTGATTACAAGAAGAGATATCTTTTCTATTACGATTAGTATACTGGCACAATTGTGCATCACTTTATCTTGATCTGCATTGTCATGTAGACAATGAATGTGTGCAGGGCCGACATGGCATGGGCCAAAGGCAATGCTGGCTCAAGAAGGAGATTTCGGTTCTCAGGGGATGCCAGTGGCAATGTCATATCTGCTCAACAACGTACTTGAACATTTTGTTAGATTTTTCAATACCATTATCTAAGCTTATTCCACTAAAATAATATTCTGTTTTAGAGCGATGTAACAATTTCACATTTTATTTGGTCCAGTCTGCAGTTTTTTGTTCGTGATGATAATCCTGAAGGTATCGAGGCACGTAGCACACCCTATTCACTATTATGCATTTATTACTGAGAATTTCAAAATTCTGTTCCTACCATTCAAAATAGGTTGCATTGGTCCTGAATTGACAAAGCTCATATGAATGCCCTCTGGTGGTCTCTATGTCAGCTTATCCAATAACAGGGATGCCTAATAAATTTCCCTGTAGGTAGGAAGTAACCAAACCATCATCAGTTAAGAGAAAGACAAGCCCGGCAAGAGAAGCAGACTTTCTGTGCCATGTAATAACACACAAGAAGCTCCAACAATCGCCTCAACTGAATTATGTTGGATTTTTTCTAAAGCTTTCAACATGATCTTTGCCCTGTGATTGACTTTCAGTTTCAAGGTTCAACTCTTTCAGTTCATCTTGCAGCTGATTTACGAAGCTGGTTTAACTCCATGATTAATTCACAAAACAGGGTCAGGTGCATACTGCTTGTTTATCTGAATAAAATCCAACAACAGGTTGAGAACCTGGACCTGTCATAACTATATGGGGTCGATTTAGCCTAATGTTTCAGAGTAACTTTAGTTTTAGGCCTTTGTGTAACACTGTTCACTTTCCTTTTCACGTTAGGATTGCTGTGGTTGGAAAGTATACTGGCCTGATAGATTCCTACCTGTCTGATATCAAGGTGCCCTATATAGCTCGTGACACAGATACAGTTTCGAACCAAACTGGTAAGCCTTATCTGTTTCTTGATGACTTCATCTATGTCAGACTCTTGCATGAGTCAGTTGCTTTGGACAGGAAACTTGCGGTGGACTGGGTTCCTTCCTATGTACGGCAGAACATGTCAGTTTAACTTTATTTATGCCTTATCAATTCTTCTTTCTATATCTTAGAGAATTAACTGACTGATTGGGATACCGTCACATTTGCAGACTCCTGATGCCTAAGAAAAAAAGCCTGAGAGTCGCTAAAGGTAAGATAGAATGCCCTAACATACCACTAGCCCACTATATAGAATTCTGAATTAGTTGTTGCACCACAAGGTGCAGATGATGTGTTGGTGCTAGGAGGTTTTGGAGACAGACGAGTCCAAAGGATTTCATATCATTTGCTTCAGTATGCAAATTGCTGTGATTGAGTTTGCACATTCTATCGTGGAGTCGCACGGTGCTAACAGCACAAAGTTATCTTATCGTGCGACCCGTGTGTTTTTACGGAAACATTGAACAAATATCACTTTAATGTCAATATTTAGTTTTATAGTATTACTAGCAAATTTGCCCCTGCGTTGCTACGAGTCACAAAATTCATAATACTCCCTGTATTTAAATTATAAGACATATTGATTTTTTCCTACAAATATTGCTTGATTTTATCGTGTATCTAGTCATAATCGATGCTTAATAATAAAGAGACAAAATACCTGTGCCGCTACGAATTTTGTCGACATCTATTGCAATGAGTTTTATTATTTTTAGAAAATAATAAAAACTTATCAAATATTTTTTCACTGGAAACTTAAACTATTTCCAAATGCATTTAGGTTTTTATATCGTATTCAAAATAATTAATCTTTTATACCAATTCTTATGTTACAAATTAAGTACAACCCTAACATTGAGTCTCTTCCAGTCTCGCTGGTTTGTATTGATAACTTTTTATAAATTTTACAACTTTTTAAACTGTCTTTGGAGCATACTATCTATGGTTTTTTTATATGGCCTTAGGCTTTTTAAGATTTCATTTCACACACGGTTACACTCTATGGTTAGAAGGAATTTAACAAAGTTTGAAATAGAAATTTTAGATTTGACTTCGATTTTATATGGAGATTTTACATTTTTTGTCTTTTTTTTTGAAAACACAAGCAACTAACAAAACACTTTGTATTGGGATACTTGAAGTTTACGTAAATATCTTGAGATCATACTATATCTATTTTTTTAGTTGGGACACTTAAGTTTTTTCTATTCTTGCCACAAACTCCTTGTTGAAGTAGATTGCGAACTCACTCAGGTATTCTTTGCACGATCGGTATGGCCTGCTATGACAATCTCCTCACTGTTGTGGTCCGTGCTGCTCTCGGCCACCACCTCCATGGTCGCTTTGTTTGAGTGTGGCGAAGTTCTTCAGCCGGGACCTCAGGGCAGTCCGTGCCATGTGGGAACCAGGCAACCACAGTCCGTACCAAAATAATCTGATGCGGCCATCAAACGTCCTAGGCGCGAATCCTACAGAACTTTTACTATATCATTTGTTGTATATATATTTTGAGATAAAATTTTACTGCATCAACTTTTTTATGTGGAATCCTCCATTTTTTTCTATTATTGGCAACAACTCCTTTTCGAATTAGATGATAAACTCACTCACCACTCTTTGAACGGATTATAACATTGCGTATAATATGTAGTGAAATTGTCATCGCTTTGCAAAATTATCATTGCTATTATTGATTTTGCAAAACAGCCGTCACATTTTTTTTTCTTTTTTTCTATTTTGTTATTTTATTTTCCTTATTTTTATTATTATTTTTAATTTTTATTTTAATGTGCGGACTGGAGGGCCGGCTTTTTTATTTTCCTTTTTCTCTCTACGGACGGGAGGGCTCCGGTATTGTTTTCTTATACGGACGGAAGGGCTTCGGGTATTTGTTTTCCTATATGAATGGACGGACTAAGGCGTAGTTGGCCTAGCGGACAGAAAGTTTCTGGCGGAGAGAAATTTCTTCAATTCAGTATTAGGAAAAGATTATGGTTTTTTAACCGTAAACGTATAGGACACGGAGAGGTGAAAGAAAAAAGAAGTGGAGAAATTTTATCTCTTTATAAATAGGTATAGATTATTTAATTTTGTGATCCGTGTGTTTTTGGTACAGAAGTTTTGTTGCTCCGCGACAACGCACGGGCATACTACGTGGTTTTGTAAAAAAGAAAATGGTCACGGAATAATGTTCTCGTAGACGTAGATGTAGATGCTCAAAGTGCTTGCAGCCCACACCGGCATAGTGGACTCACTGTCCATACAATCTTTTTCAGCCACGCCACGCCCCAATCAGCGTCCACACCACAACGGCCACCCCGTGCCCGTGGTGCCTGAGCCTGACGCGCGCCGACCGACCGTGCGAACAAGGCCATACGCAGCCAAAACCGTGGAGGCGGCCCTGCGGGGAGGCGCCGGCACACGCCGTCTGTCGTCCCCTCCGACACAGTGTAACCGTGAGATGCAAATAGAGTACTCAGTACGACGGTGACGTCGTCTCCAATAGTTTAAGCGCCACTACAGCGATGCTGAGACGACAAGAAGGCACCGGCGACCACCGACCGACCTGCCCCACCACGAGGCACGTATGGGCCGTACGAGAGTCGAGAGCCACAAGCTAGAGCTTGGACACGTACGGCGCCACGGGCCCATCCACCGCCGCCGATTTTTTTTAATTTTAAACCCCACTGCAGGAGCGGCCATTGTTGCTGTGGCATTGCATTGCCAACTTTGAGCCGCCC
>JALGXP010000774.1:0-23060 GCA_023333625.1 Bothriochloa decipiens
CGGCTCTTCTGGTTATTCAACTCCTTGGTGCATAACATGGGAATGAAGCTTTTCTTAGGGATCAGAGCTGGTGAATATTAGTATTGGTTTTTGTAGTGCTAGATACTGAAATAAGGTCTTTTGGCTGTAGAGGGCAGAAGGGCAAATATGTCAGTTAGAATGGTATTTTTGGTGTGTATCTGATATAAAAACTGGGTGACTCTTAGATGCATAGATAATAAATGTGTGCTTTGATGTCACTCAAAGCTAACTTTGGTGTATTGGAAGTTAGTCTTGTGAGTAACTTGCCTTAGGTTGGCTCTTACTTTCAAGTCTATAAAAATTGAAGATTACATGGTGGCTGCTTGGTTTCCCAGTGTAGCCTTGCCTAGCCTATCTGGGCAAGCAAAACCTTGGCAGCCTGGGCGAGCCAATTTGGCTTGCTCACTGCAGCAACGAAAAAATTGCCACTGCAGGACCCGAGGTAAGCTAGCTGAGATATCAAATGCTTTGCTCGCCCTAACTTCTAGTTCGGCCATGTGAAACAGTACTTGACAAAGATTCCAAGCATGCCTTCTTTATAAATCATGGCCGCTACAGTGCCTTTTGAAAATTCCTTGAACTCAGTATGATATATTTGTGACTAGTTTTAACTGAAGCAAAGTAGTAGTTCAATTAAAATAATGATTGACACAATAGTTTTAATTCGTAGTAACATATGAGCTCTGCGAAAATCTGTTTTTTTCATTTGATGATTCACTTGCATTATGGTGATTTTTCAAGCAAAGTATTCCCTTCGTCCAGGCATATTGTGGAAGGATAATGTCATCAAAAGTATATTTTAATCATTATTTTGTATTTGAATATTGTCAGTCTCTACAAAACCAATGTCGTATTAAAAGCAGTTCGAGTATAAATCTATTGATGTAACTTTTGTACCCTAAGCACACATAATTTGACTAGTTGTTGGTCAGGTTTATGGAGTTTGATTTCTTCAAAATAAACACACCCTACAGGCTAGTCAGAGGGAGTAGCTTTTTTGGATTAAATCACATTGTTTTCTAGCACATCAAACTTTAGTTTGTACAACATTGATAGTAATTTCATCTGCTAGTTTAATTTTTTTACTAGTCCTATATGATTTTCTCACTGTTTAATACTTGATATTACATTTGGTGCTAATTGATAAAACATTCTCTCTGACAGATTGACAAGACCCGGTCTGGTGTGCTTGTGGGCACTGGTATGGGTGGCCTCACGGTGTTTTCTGATGGTGTTCAGAATCTCCTTGAGAAGGGACACAGAAAAATATCTCCTTTCTTCATCCCATATGCTATAACAAACATGGCTTCTGCCCTGCTTGGAATGGACGTTGGTTTCATGGGTCCAAACTACTCCGTCTCAACTGCCTGTGCTACCTCGAACTACTGTTTCTATGCTGCAGCAAACCATATACGTAGAGGCGAAGCTGATATAATGATAGCTGGTGGCACTGAGGCTGCAATTATTCCAATTGGTGTTGGTGGCTTTGTTGCATGTAGAGCACTGTCACAGAGGAATGATGACCCCAAAACTGCATCCAGGCCTTGGGACAAGGATCGTGATGGTTTTGTCATGGGTGAAGGAGCTGGAGTCCTGGTATGATATGTTAACATTAACTGATATCTGATATTTTGTTAAGCCTATAAACTGCAAAAGAAAATATTTTTTTGTTTAGCAATCTGTGAAGAGTAACTTCCACTCAGTTTTAATGCACCCAGGGTCTATCTCTATCTGCTCCAGTACTAAAGTTGCGATAATGTTTTCTAAAATCTATATTCAATTGATCATTCATCTTCTTCCATGTATTCTTATGACATGTTGATAAGATGTTTCATGCTTGTCATTCCTTTTTGCCATGGAATTATGAATTTTCTATCCAATAATATTCTAATTCCTAGTTCTTTCATTCAATTTGACGAAGGTCATGGAGAGCCTAGAGCACGCAATGAAACGTGATGCACCAATCATTGCAGAGTATTTAGGAGGTGCTGTGAACTGTGATGCTTACCATATGACTGACCCGAGATCTGATGGTCTTGGTGTTTCATCTTGCATCAAGCAAAGTCTCGAAGATGCTGGTGTGGCACCTGAGGAGGTAGTATGAATTTTAGTTGTTAACCGCTTCACTTTGATATTTGTTCCATTATATGCTGAACCTTGTTGGTAACTCTGTACTTTCTGGAGTGACAGTTGTCCATGATTCTTAAATAGTGATCCTTAGTTGTGCCATTTGTCATGTTTGCCGCACTTTTGGTTCAGATATAATTTTTACTCATCTAGCTGGCGTGTACCTATACACTGTAAATGACAATTCTTTACACATTTCACAGTTATAGGTTTTGCCTTGATAAGCTGGTTTTAACTTCACGAATCCTTTGAGGAATCTTAAGTAAATGGAACACTTACAAACTATTTGCAGGTCAACTATATTAATTGTCATGCAACATCAACCCTTGCTGGTGATCTGGCAGAGGTGAATGCCATCAAGCAAGTCTTCAAGGACCCATCTGGGATCAAAATAAATGCAACCAAGGTATTTCAACTTATCAATATTATTTCAGACATTTATTCATTGCCCCTTCCTGATGGCTGATGTGATCTTCCATTTGCAGTCCATGATAGGACATTGCCTTGGTGCAGCAGGTGGCTTGGAAGCCATTGCTACTATTAAAGCGATAACTACTGGATGGGTGCATCCAAGCATAAACCAGTTTGTAAGTAACAGCACAGTAAATTTAGCTATCGTTTTATTAGAATCTGTTTGCCACTAAATCTGAGCTACATTCTCTTTTGGTTGCAGAACCCAGAGGAAGCAGTTAATTTTGACACTGTACCTAATGTAAAAAAGCAGCATGAAGTGAATGTTGGTTAGTATCAATTTCAAGGCACATTAATCCCCCAAACAAAACTTCTATCACTTATATTTGTTTGTATTGTCATGCAGGTATCTCAAATTCCTTTGGATTTGGAGGTCACAATTCTGTCGTAGTATTTGCGCCATTTAAGCCATAAGGCGTTTCTTGCCTCACAAATCTTGGTCCGAACAGTGGAGATCTTTTGTAGGGATTTCTGCATTCAGTTTTCATGTGTTCTCTTTGGGGGAAGTAATGTCAGATTTAAGCCAGCAACGTTACAAATGAACTAAAGCTGAGATACATTTCATTTTAGATAACTCCATGTTCACTTAGATTGAGCGCGGCTGTACAACGTTGCTTTGAATCATTTGTAATTGATTGTACTGTTTTTCATGTAATGGAAGAGGGGTCCTGTAGAAGCACATCTGGACCTTCTAGTTCAATACCACACAAATGAATTTGGAGGACAGGAATTGTGTCCGTACTGCTGGATCTGTACTCTCTTATGCAATCATTTTTTTGTTTTTTTGAAATGGCTATACACACGTGCGATTGAATGAAACGTGCATCAAAGATAGTGCTTGCTTTGTAATTATTGAACGTTAAAGTTATTATGTTTGCAGTGAGCGTTCAATGCCTCGATGGGGATAGGGGAATTGCAGTGTGGATGTGGAATTGTGGATGCTTGATACGGACAGGGAGGGAGGGAGAGAGAGAGGCGGTGCAGCGCTCGGTTGGGGAATTGGGGAGCCAAATTAGGCCCTTTACTGGGCTAAACTAAACTGACAAACAAAAAGGCCCAATGTCCTAGCAGGAGTCTTCTTCAAAAAAATAAATAAAAAATAAAAATAAATGCCTCCTCCGTCGGTCGTCGCCATGGCGCAGCGCAGCAGCTTGCTCGAGCTCATGTCCTTGGCACTAGGCAGCTGGAGATAGGGAAGAGGGGTTCCAGGGGTCCAAGGCTAAGCTGCCAGTAGCTGGGGCGGCTGCCCCACCCCGCCGCTAGGGTAGCTTATTCGTCGTCGGAATATATACCACTTAATGCGTGAAACAAGTTTTGTGCTCACCATTTTGCCTCAATCACACCTCCAATGCCATGCATTTGTCTATGGAAATCAAAATGTATGCCAAATTAAACTCTTTACCTGACTCCTTTCAGTCACCGTCTCAACAAAATAAACATTTTGCGGTGCATGAACAAGCTACAAATGTGGCTTTGTGTCACCATGATATCGAAGAAACAACAATGCACTCACTGTTTTAATGTTCATCAAGTGTTACTAGGTGTTCTCTTTAGGGATTCAATGGTCAATCCAAGGCAGCCTTTTCCATATGATCATTGGTAAAAAAAAACACACTGCGTCTATTCCTTTTTCATGGAAGTCTTAGTGATTTCCGACTTGGTGTATTTGGAAAGAGCAAAATGCTTATATCTCCAAATGCAAAGTTCCTTCACCTGCTGCCTATAAACAACTCTTTATAAATGAAGTTAAGCTTCGTTTATGTTGTGCGAAAGAAGTCTACCATTCTGTAATTATGAATTGGCTAACTCTCTGTAATCGGCAGTGTTTCCTTCATTCTTTTTTTCTGGGTAAGTTCCTTGTTTAGCTCTTGACACTACGTCAAAAGTCCACAATAAGGACCAGAGCCATTTTACTGTAAAGCCGGCTCAATCACCAGCCGCCCTTAGAGTGGGTTGACCATAGCCCAGCTCACTAGCTGCCCTTAAGGGCGACTGGTGTTACCAGTGCCCTTAAAGGCGACTGGTGTTACCAGCGCCCTTACAGTGGGGCTAATTAGTATGGGCGACTCACTAACTATAAAATGCATGGCTCTAATTGTAGCATATTATTTTCTTTTTCATTTCTCACATAAATATTACAATGAGCAAATCAAAGAATTTGAAAGCATGTTTGACAAGATAGAAGCCTAGAATATTGTGAAGTCATAAAATATGTTGAAGGAAAGTCACAAATTAAGGTATAATATCCGTTGCAATGCACGTGCATTTGCCTAGTTAATGCCTATAAAACTAAGCCTGTGATCAAGAACATTACATCTAAGCCTTTTAATCTCTGCTCATGTACCGTGCGTGTCTGTAATCTGTTGGCACGAGAAATATACCATGCAAGTTCCATACTTCTTCTGTAACTTAATCGCTTACGACTTACGAGGAATACATTATTACCTATCGCAACACGCGGACATCATGTTTGCTATAATATTAAAGAGCAAATGTTTCATTCAGTTGTTCAAATCTAGTACTTCCTAAAATGTCCGCACCTTCGGTGTTGCGTATGTGATCTATACTCACGTAGCTTGCTCGGCTGTGCTTATCTGCGGCTCTCTAGCATTCGCTGCAGTAAATCATAGCACGTTTCCTGCAGCCAAAGCAAACAGTTACGGTCAAAAAAGTTACAGCGAGGAGGTCCAGATTTGTGTTTAATTATTATCTGAGCTTACTAGAGCAACGCGTCTCCAACAATCATACGAAAAAAAATGAATCAAATCCCTATTGAATCTCTCATTTTGCAGCTCATGGTACGTTTGCAAGCCCATATTCAATTTTTTTGAATCATCATATTCAAAATTATTTTATTCTCATTCTCATATATACGGACAAAACTGGTAACTGACATCCATTTGCACCTATGCTTGTTTCGGCCCACCTTCAGTGTTCCCACCACAACACGATCGAACGGCCCACCCAACGAAAACTGCCGACCCACCGCGCCCGCGCGCGCGCCACACGTCAACACCCAGACGCGCTCGTCAATGTTCCGCCCGGCCCTGCCGTGCCGCGCCAACCGTGCCGTGCCCCCACGACCGCGTCGCGCAACTCCAAGCACAAAGCCCACAACTGACCACCCATCCCGTGTTACGTCGTCGCACACGTCGCCCCGCGAGCGCGGAGCACTCCTTCTAGCTCACCTCATCGACGACGCGAGCAAAAGCAACCGCGCGCGCACGACGCCATCAAAGCCAAGGCGATCGCCGGCAGCAGCGACGACGACGATGCTGTGCGCGAGGGAGACCGCGGGCACGGACCACCTGTGGGCTAAGGCGGCCGAGCTGGAGCGGGACTTCGCGGGGTACAAGCGCCGGCTCGCCGAGAGGAAGGCGCAGCACGCCGTTGTCGCCGAGGGCGCGGGTCGTCCCGCCGGTGCCGGCGAGGAGGAGGGCGCCGGGGACGACGACGTGGCCGGGAGGGGCAGAAGGTACGAGGAGTACGTAAGGCGGAGGGACGAGCGGCTGCGGCAGGAGTGGCGCGCGCGCATGGCGCGCAAGGAGGCTGAGGTGCAGGAGCTCTGGGCGCGCCTCGACCGTACCGTCTCGCGCGGCGGCAGCCGGCGTGGCGGCGGTGACCATGACGGCGGCGAGCTCGCGGCAGCCACAGGTCACGCCAGAGAGGTGAACTCTCGAATTAAAATGCGTTCGAACGCCTCTTTCTTTGGCTTCCTTCCTTGCAGTTGCAGTTCACATGGAATCGGTTTTCAATCATACGCTGCCCTTTTCTGCATTTCTTGTGGCAATTTTTGCTCTAACGATTCTTCAAATCAAATGGCTTTAGTTTTTGCCGTTTCATTTATGATTTCGCTACGAACAGAATGGACAAGTTATAGTCTTTGCTCGAGAATATTTGTTCTGTGCACCTTTTGGAAGATGCAACTAACAACTGTCACGTTTCCTCCCGCTGCTTAATCCTTGCGCTGTAGGCATACCTTTGTACCTTTCTTGTGATCCGTTGTTTAATTAGTTGAACTATCGTACTTCCACAAGGCTTTTGGTGAAGAGGCTCAGCATGTTCCACGCCTTCGACCTCTTTTAGTTGATCTATGGCCATCCGATCCAGTGAAAACTTAGCTAACAGCTACAACTAACGGCATTCTTGTATTATAAACGCTCTATTTTTTAATACAAAAATGCACACACTATTATGTATGTATATTTGAGAAAAACTTAGCTAATAGCATACAGTAGTTACTTTCATCCGTATTAACTTTTTATTTTATTATTTTTATGACCATAAAAATTGTGATTATAATCGTTACACAAATTCCTACTGATTCTCGGGAAAGAACTAGTTTTTTTCTTCAAGTGTGTCGATCGACTGCTAAAAATTTACTGCCTAAAACAACTCTTTTCAGGATCCAGTTAAGCCTCCGCAGAAGCCCGGGAACCTGGTAGTCAAAGTGAAGCCATCCACCCCTGCCACGCCACGGGGCGGCAACCCGGGTCACCCGCCGGCCACGAAGACGAAGCTGGCACGGCCCCGGACCAGTGTGCCGCCGTCGATGGCGGCAGGCAACCCGAGCCCGAGGCTGTCCACCCCGGACGCCAGGCGGCGTCCGTCGTCGCACCTGCACCGGGTGCAGCCGCAGGCGCAGGCGCAACCACCCGCCACGCCACGGAAGGAGAACAGGCTGCTGCCGCTGCCGCCGCCGTCCGCCGCGGCGGCATCACCGGCCACGCCCAGGCCGAGGACGTCGGCGATGCTGCTGTCACGGAGCAGGAGCATGTTCAAGGACCGCGGCTGCTCCTCCGCCGCCGTCGGCGGCGAGAGTCCCAGGCCGACGTCGCGGTTCCAGCCGCCTCGGTCCAGCTACGACGGTGCCAGTGCAAGCAGCAACCTCAAAGAACCGACCCCATCTCCGCGCGCCGACGACGCCATAGCCCTGGTGCGGAGCAGCTCCTGTTCCAGGGAGCCGGCGGTTGTCGCTGATCGCAAGAAGGCGTCTGCCGTCGCTCCCGAGCCGTTTCTTGTTAAGAGATCGTCAGGCGACGACATCGTGCCCACGTCAGCTCCTCTGGTGGCTTCGAAGGAGAGGCACCTACCTTGCAGCAGCGAGATTACTACTCCGCCCGGTGGTGGAAATGCTGGCAATAAAAGAAACCAGCAAGAAGCTGTCGATCAATCTTCAGATAAGTTCGGGAGTGGAGAGATTACCGGTGACTCTGACACCGAGCCGAGCTACGTGTACATCAAGAACAAGGACAGTGATGAGCAGATTCCGAGGCGGCCTCCTCAGGCATCGGCTGTTGTCGGGACATGTCCAGGGCCTGAGCAACGGTCTGGCACTGACAATAAGGAGGACAGCGACAATGTCGAGGACACCATGGAATCAACTGGCAGCAATGAGGTCGCCGGAGAAACCCCAGCAGCCGACAGAGACGAAGAGTTCCGAAGGGACAGCTCTGAATCTCTGTACTCGAACGTTCAGTCTTCCTTCTCCACAAGATCTGAGCTCGATACATCGGCCACCGGCTCCCCGCTCCGAAGAGCCACTGAACACTCGCCGGAATCCAATACTTCGCCATGGACAGGGAAGAAGAGCACGGTAGTGGAAGGTACCGAGAAGCCGCCACCAACTCCGACCACCCCGAGGAGCAGTGTGCAGTCACCGATGGACGCCGTCAACGGGCTCAAGCGGCTGCTAACCTTCGGGAAGAGAAACGGCAAGGCCAACGAGGCAGCGCCGGCAGCCGTGGCACCTGCTACTCCGGCGACGGCGGGCGGTAATGGCAGCGTCAGCGGAGAGTGCCCGGCAGGCAGTTCGGCCAAGCTGACAGTGGACTCCTCAGATGATCTGGACAACAGTTATGTCATCTCTCCACACGGTAATTCTTCTACCCTGTCTGGTAGGCAAGCAGGTTTTGGCGTAAAGCAGCTGTGGTTTCTGATCCCTTTGGTTGGCTTTTGTTTCTTTCAAAATCAAAAGCGGCTTCAAAAGCCCAACCAAAGAGAGCCAAAGAAGCACTGTGCATAACAGATTCAGATGTTGTTTGTCTGAACAAGTGATCCTCTCTGCATTTGGATAGTAGCTGAATATTGTAACTGTTGTGCAGTTTGGTCCCTGCAAAGCATTGGGCCATCTTACCCTGCTAGTTCTGAACTCAAGGAACCAGTTCTGCACGCGAAATCACCAAGAGGTTCTTCCTTCACGATTTTGGAATGCATCCATCATAATTCATAAGCACGTGAAAGCAGAGCCAGTAATTTCACTGACATCCTAACTGTGCCCTCTTTTTTTTCTTTTTGGTGATCGCAGTGCATCGATCGTTCTTCTCGTTTTCATCGTTCAAGCCTGGAGCAAATTGATGCTGAACACTGGCTACGCAGTTGATGTGCCTTTCAGATTCAAGGGCTTTTGTTGCTGTGCATTTCAGATTCAAGGGCTTTTGTTGCTCTACATTTCGCATAAAAAACTTCCAGATAATGTGATACGGCGGCAGTTAGTGATATTTGGAATTTATTCGTTCAGAGCTCGTCTGACGACAAAATAATAGGTCCTAAGCCTGGATACTATGCCAAGTCTAAACATTGATTCCATGATACTTCAACAAGTTACATAGCTACCCCATTCATTATTAACAAGAAATGTCATTTCGAACATTTGATTTTGCTGAACTTTTGGAAATTGACTACCTATTACTTCAAAACGTTATTTGTATAGATTTTTCTTTTAACCTAGCTTTATAATGTAGAGTTGAATCATGCGATGAAGGTCCATTAACTTACAAGAGGGTTTTAATTAGGTTTGACAAACTTCGAACGTGGATTTTTGGATCACAAACTTTTTCATTTACGTCACTTAGGTTCATACCTCTCCACGTAAGCTTCACATGTTGATTTGTCATGCTTACTTGGCTGTCTGGCTCCATGGAGCAGCCGTTGGCTGATACATTTCGTCAGACACGTTGTGGACGATACTAGCTTTGCGTTGCTTCTCCTTGTTCGTGTACAGCAACGCCAGGACCAATATAAGAGATAGCAGTGCACCCTGTTCAGATTGCTCGGCAAGTGGGCAGCAAATCAGCAAGCCGTCGTGGCCGCCCCTCGGGCGGATGATCCCGACAATGGCACTGGTGCACTGGTTCAGGAATCAGGATGGCGAAGACCCCAAAGGACGGGAGGAGGCAAAAAAAGAAAAAGAAAAAAAAAAAGAAAAAGCAGCAACATAGCAAAACGCTGCTGACCAAACCCAACAAGCATTTTCAAGCTGCTCAAACAATATGATACACCACCGGAGATATCTTCGTTCGTAAACCACATTATCAGTTTCACTAAGGACCTTAAGTAAGCCACTAATTGACTAAAATAAGCATGATTAAGAGAATTCCTACTACAGAGCAGCACAAAGGGAGAAGAATCAAGGGTGAACCACTAATTGATGAAAATCAAAAGCATAATTAAAAGAATTCCTGCCACATCAGCACAGAGAAGAATCGATGGTGAGATCTCACGGACATAATACAAACTTTTCAAGTAGGAGTGATATGAATAACTTCGTACCATTAAGAGAATTTCACGAGAATTTAATACCAGAAAGCTAATATATAGTAACCAAACCATTTCAGAGCAATACATGTATAAACTAGCATAAAACCATGTCTCAAGAAGACAACGATACAGCAAAACATTTTTCATAAAATAGTAGCATAAATAAGAGCTGGCTGAAGACAAAGCTCCCGTTTCATCAAATTGCGCACACCAAAATTGCAGGAGTCCTTACCTGAAATAGTAAAAACAGGAAAACTCTACATCAGGACACTGTAATAGAACAAAGAAAACAAGACAGAAAACTCAATATCAGGAGTAGAACAAAGAAAGCAAGACAGGGAAAATTCAATATCAGGACAGGGAAATTCAATGTCAGGACAGAGAAAATTGATTGCAAAAATGACTAACCAGATCCAGTGAGATGCTGAGCTTATCGTCTGCTTGTCTTTCCAAGAGTGCGCTTCCCAGAGAACAGATGCTTTGGTTTCAAAGTGGGAATAACACGGTCAGCCTCTCCACGGCGAGCATCCTTGTTCCTTTTCCTATGAGAGGCCTCCGCCTTCTTGATAGCCTTCTTCTTCTGCTCAGAGTCCTTAAATCCTTCTCCAGGAATGACCTCAGGAGGACGTGACCTCGACCTAGACCGTGACATCCGACGCATTTTCTTGTTGGATTGCTGGCCATCTATCTCCATACTGTCACCATCAGCTTCAGCTCTACTCACTGACCTCTCACGCTTGCGACCCCTAGACTGGCTGCGAGCTCTTTTCAAAGCAGCACTCGGATCCACACCCATGGAGGAAAGCTGTCGTCCCATCCTATCAGTAGTGAATTTCCTATCTTTGTCAAACTTTCTAGGGACAATAGGACGGCTTTCTGCAGTTCTCTTCTTCATTCTATGTTCTTGAATGAGTAATGCCTTCTTCTTCCTAATCTGAGCCAAAATCTCCTTCTGTTCCTGAGTTAGTTCATGACCATCAATCTCGAAAGCATCTTCTGCAGCTTGTTCTTCCAGACGAAGCCCTTCCTCTCTTTCCAACTCTTCACACCTTACAAGGATATCTGGATCCAGAAAATCAGCAACATTGTGACCATCCAGTATCTCTGGAATAATATCCTCCTTCCACTCATCATTGGCCAATATATAATGTTTCTTGAGACTTGCAGAATATACCCCAGCACCTCCATTCTCATTCTCAATGTCCTTCTCAAGCTTCTTCTTTTCCTTTGCAGCAGCATTAGCCCTAGCTTCCAGAACAGCCGGAGGAATGCAAACAGGCCTCTCCTTGTTATCACGAGGCTTTGGAACAGCAACATGAAACCTATTCAAGCAATCCATCATCTTCTTTGACTTCATCTTCACATCCACCCTTTGTTCAAGAAGTCTCTCACATGCAGCATTTTTGACAGCCATTACACCATCATCAGTTAAAGTGCTCATAGTCAACAAAACACCCTCTTCATTAGGACCACCAGCTTGGGTTATAGTCTTCATAGCCTCTGCCTTCATCTCCATGACTAGCTTCATGTCATCCTCAGAAAGCCCTTCAAGTGGCTGCAAATCAGTCTTATTGCACACAATGACCAAAGGCTTATTCATGAACAGAGACTTTATACTGTGGAAGAGTGCAGCTTGCTGGGCAATACTGTATCCACAAGATCCAGAGATGTCCAGAAAGAACAACACCGCAGCCCTCAAATGTGCCAGAGCAGTGATGCTGCACATTTCTATGATGTTCCTATCTTCAAAAGGCCGATCAAGTATACCTGGTGTGTCAATCACTTGGTAGCGCAGGTACTTGTAATCTGTATGACCAACAAACAAGGATTTTGTTGTAAAGGCATACGGCTGCACATCCACATCTGCCCTTGTAACCTTGTTCATGAAAGAACTCTTCCCCACATTTGGATATCCACAAATCAGCACAGTACGGGTGTTTGGGTCTATGGACGGAAGCCTGGCCATGTGCTGCCTGATCTGCTCTAAGTAAGCCAAACTAGGACTGATCCTCTTCACAACAGTGCACATGCGACCTAGTGCAGCCACCTTCAGACACTTGCACCGGTACAGGGTGTCTCCATACTTGAGCAGCCTCAAGTAGTCCTTGGAGATCTTCGCAATGATGTTCCTAGCTGTGTTGATCTGACCCAGGGCAAGCTTGTAGTGATCCTTGTTGTAGAGCACGTGGAGGAGATCACCATAGAAAGGGTGGATGTCATCCAGTCGAGGAAACTCATCGATGATGGTTGAGAGCTTTTCATAGAAGTTCTGCTGGGAATACCTAACCTTGCGCATATAAAACTGACGAATGCGGTTGATAGCATATCCCTTGTGGACAACAGTCGGTGTCTGCCTTTGGGTGCGGGACAGGATTATGTCAATGAAGTCCTTCCCAGGAGGGACAACAGTGATCTTCTTGAAATTGTACTGCACCATCTTGGTGATACAAAACTTGAATACCAATTCCTGTAAAACAAGAAGAATGAGAACACTGCACAACATAATAATAAGGAATAAGAAATTGTAAGATGACATAACAACAAACAATGTATGCAAGCATTCATTTTGAAATGATTATAAAAGAGTCAATATGCATCTCCACAAAAAGGTTGCAGATTAAGTTGAAAACACCAAATCAGACCAAACATAAATACAACCCAATTTCCATATTAAGTTGAGCATGCTATTGGTGCACTGAGAAACTATTGCTTTAGAACCTTGCTTTGATGCACAGCAATGATACTATCAGAAAAGCAAATGTATCTGGCATCAGCAAAACCTAAGGCGAGCACAAATCATATTGCAAGAATGATTTTACACTTAAAATTAAGATAGGAAAGGCAAGATACCAATAAGAGCCTACACGCATCCCTTGCATGGATAACAAAGTCTTGATTGGCTGCACAAAATCCTCACAGAAAAAACAGATCAAAACTATGGAGCTTGCAGTGGCCATGCTCGACCAACCATAGTCCTCGTACACCCAACCTGAACCTTAATTCTCCCATGTCACGTCTAAGCAGCAGCTAATTTATCGTGAACATATCAATCGATCAAACAACTCAACTATCGCACAAAACAATGAAAACCATATCTAACTGATCGCTACGGATTACAGGAAACAGTACACCAGATCCCACAACAATATTATGAACAGCTCCTACCGATAATAAAACCATAGAGAGGCACACGCGCAAAGAGAAATAATAAGGTATACGGGCACGGGGCGAAACTCACTTGTGAGGTGCCTGGAGGAAGAGGACAGACTTGTCGCCGGGAGAGGTCGCGTCCTCTCCGGCAAGTGCTGGTGGCGGCGGCGCAGGCGTCCCCCTCTGGCGGCGGACGGGGAGAAAGGAGGGTTAGGGTGGGTTTCTCGGAGAGACTTATAGCCTGGGCGTTAATGGGCTGGGCTTTGTTCAGCCTATACACATACTTCCCTAAATGGGCCATTCGGCCCACTTCTTGCGGCGGCGGCGGCTTGTCTGTCCCCAGACTTGTGCACGGCACGGCGTCTCAGGCCTCACCTCGCCTTCTCCATCCTTCCCGCCGTCGTGGAGAGGAGGTCACGCGGCTGGCTCCCGCCGCTTCCAGACGGTTCGGTCTACCAGCTTCCCGGTGAGTTCACCTCGTTTTTGTGACGCCGGCTAGCTGACCCCTGCTGATTGCTCGCCCAGCGCCCTGTGGTTGTTGCGCTGATTCGTTGTCTTTTTTAGCTGTTCTAGGGTTCGGAGGGAGCAGGATCAGCTGACGCGATGTTCCCCAGGATCTCCCGGCTCGGGGCGCGGCTCCTGCGCGAGTCGAGAGCCGAGACGAGAGCTGGTTGGTATCTTCACTTTCATCTTAGTTCATTTCCCTCTATTATTGGTGGCCTACTCATTATTGGCTTGTTGCTCATCAATTGTGATGAAATTTTGCTAACTTCGACCAGCCCTATGATTTTGCGGAATGTTATCTTCTTGCATTTTGGCTTTGGGATTCTCCTGAGTTTATGTATTGCTAATGTTGTAGAGCTGCAGGCTTAGTGTCTCCTTATCTATTCTTGATTGATTGTTGCTACATTTGTCTGACAGGAAATTTGCTAAGCAGTCGAGGCATTTTGTGTCAAGGTCATGTTAACCGGCATTCGACTCCAGTGGTGACCCCTACTGTATTATCGATGGTAAGAATTAAAGATTGGCAGTGGATAATTTACTTTAGATGAACATGTCCCCAATTATCCTTCTTTCCTGCTAATTTTATAGATATTACTAGTTATCAATTTGCTTAATCAATCGACATTGATTTGCATTATATCTATTATTTTCATGATTTGGTTTTTATTCAATAAATTTATTTATACATTCATCATTCTGAAATGGCTGTTGCAAATGAAGATTGGCATTCTTTTTCCTCAGCAAGTTATCTTTTTTGAGAGAACTGCAAACAAAGCCTTTGTACTGCAGGAGTGATGATTTCTCTCTCAAGTCTGTTTGTACTAATTTTTTGTTTATATTTTTTAGCGGAATGTCCTTTTGTCAACTGCAACAAGTGGTGAGCAGGATGAAAGCAGTCAGGAAAAGGATAAGTAAGTGCATTTGTCTCATGTTTCATCCTCTTGTATATCACAAAATTTGAACTCCCTAGTTGTCTTTGTATCTTGGAACCAGGTAACAGCTTGCCTAGATCCTTCTAACATTGAATTCTTTTGTTATTGTTCTCTCCATTTAAGGAGCTGCTCGTGCTCCTTCCACATTTACAGGAATATGCACTGAACAATAGCTTGATCTGTTTTACTGAATTGTTAAAGTTGAGCTTTCAAGAATTATTTAGAGTAGAGTCAGTCCTCTGATGATTGATGAGGTTATTTTTCTCCATACTGTGCACAGAATCTCGGTAACATTTGTCAACAAGGATGGCTCAGAAAAGACGATAAGTGTTCCAGTTGGAATGTCCATGTTAGAAGCTGCTCATGAAAACGACATAGAGCTTGAAGGTACAAATATTAAGGAAATGTGAACTTCCCTTCCAGTGTGGTTATTGCCTTTATGGTTCTGTAGTCAGTTCATGCTTGGTGATAAGAATATATGGATCTTTTTTGTATAAAACCAAACTATTCATGTTCAATCACCTGGTTCCATGGTTTTAGTACTTTTCATCAATACATTAGGTATCGTAATCATTCGTTTTTATGTTCTATCAAGTGATTTTCAGCTGTAGTTCATGATAACCTTCCCTGCTATTGTGGCTACTGCAGGAGCATGTGAAGGCTCACTTGCGTGTTCTACTTGTCATGTAATAGTAATGGTATGATCACAATAATATTTTTTTTCAAATTCTCGTTAATATATTACTATTAGTAATGCCTTTTATTTTATACAATCTTTTTTTCCTTTGAGCTGGTGGCTCATGTTGGGTTTCATCTCTAACAAGCTAAACTGCCCTTATGTTCTTGTTGGCCCAGCCCACAAGGCCTTATAGGCCTGCTCACCCTAAAAGCCCGAGCTGTTGGGGGAGGACCACCCCACTTTATAAGCTGGCCACCCCAGCCTCAGCCGAGTGGTCTTCTAGGGCGGGTCTTGTGTCTTCCCGGGATAGCACGCAACAAGCGTGAGTGGACCCATAACCAATGTTGGCCCAGCCCACAAGGCCTTACAGGCTGCTCACCCCAAAAGCCCGAGCTGTTGGGGGAGGACCGCCCCGCCTTATAATCTGGCCCACTCCCCCCCCCCCCCTCCCAAAACAATCGGCTAACCGATGTGGGACTATCCCAACGGTTCTTGGGGTTTTTGTTGTTGTTGCTGTTGATATTCTAGTGTCACTGCTAAGTACAATTCGGTTTCTTATCCAGGATGTAAACTATTATAACAAGTTAGAAGATCCAGCAGATGAAGAAAATGATATGCTAGACCTTGCGTTTGGGCTCACAGAAACGTAAGTCAAGATCCTCCTAAAGTCCTAACAGAGTAACTTCTCTTACTTTAATGTCTCCTGAAGTTTGCTATCTCTGTATATGGAGACAAACATTTTCAATATTTGAGTTTCTGGTAGTAATTGTCTGAATCTGTTCTAAATTTGATGACTATGGGTGTTGACTGTTGAGGTAACAGAAATAGTGGCCTTGAACAAGATCCGGTTCTTTTAATACTAGTCTTGAATGTTTCCAAAACCTGTTTGTAGTCTGCATGAACTAATTGCTGTTATAGTGGCACCGAAGGCAATAGGCATAATAATTATAATCATGAACAATTAACCATGACAACTCCAGCTAGGTTTATCTGAGATGACTAATTTTGTGGTTCTGTACAGATGGCTCAGAATGCTTTTTATTAATCCATATTTACAACAAAGTAATGCATTACTTGAATCACAGCCATTAAGAAATTCATGCAGCCCCCACCCAAAGTATTATTGGAGGTAGGGGTAGCCATAGTTTCATCGCTCTAATCAGATTTTTTGGAACTGTATTCAGGTCGCGCCTTGGCTGCCAAGTGATCGCGAAACCTGAACTTGATGGTATGCGGCTGGCATTACCAGTAGCCACAAGAAACTTCGCGGTAGATGGCTATGTACCGAAACCACACTGAAGAGACAGTCATCTTGGAGGACACAAATTCTTACGACAGTCAATTTTGTAGTTTATAACCTGTAACTTGTAGTCCGGGTGGCTTGGGACTAGCTTGTTGAGGGAGGGTTTGTTCATTGATGAAGCCTTCGATCGGTTACTTGCAGAGAAGAGAGAACAGTGCTTCATCTTGGCGAATAAGCGTTTTTCGTTCTGTGTGCGGTGTGTACTCAGAAACATTTGCATCATAGTGTTCCCAGTATTTGGTAGGTTGTTCATTCCGAGGCTAGTATTACAAGGAGCTATGGGAACAACCTTATCGACGCTTTGTTACACATACTAGTCTGTTCCATAATATGTGTCGCTAGGGAACCGTGCTCCCCTCACATGCACAACTTTCGAGCGACAAACAAGTGAAACGGAGGTGGTATATTTCTGGGTGGCTTTACGCTTGTTTGTTATTTATTTAGGGGGGGTATTTGGTTGTCCATATAGCTTTGCCTGAAGCCACCACCTTGGAATGCCTCTACGCCTGCAGTAAGCTTTCAAGTGTTATATGGAGAAGAGTACTCTTATGATAATAATTCATAATTATACTTCTTCATCTCATCACAACTAAAAAAATCAAAGCGTGGATAATTTTTTGTGCGATATTATAACGTGGGACTGTGACTCTGTCTGTTGTGATCCCACATCCCTCTTACCTATAGCCCTGCTCTTGCAACATTTGAATTTGAATAGTTCATTCACCCGTGATCCCTTCTTCCTTCCTTTTGCGACACAAAATAAAAAAGGAAGTAAACTCTCGGGCATCAGGGAAAAACAAAGACCCAATCAACCATCGGCATCAACAAAAAAGGAAGACGTCCTACAAATCAGCTCCCCGGTCCCCATCGATCTCCTCCCCAATGTCGTGCGCCTCCCCTGGTCCTCGATCAGCACCTCGCTACGGCCGCCGGCGTCCCACGCTACGGACATTCGCCGCTGCGTCTTGCCATGCAACAGGCGCTCCGCGCCTCACGCTTCACCGCGGTGTCCTGCGGTGTAGCACCCGGCGCCCAAGCAGATCGCGCTCGCTGCCTCTGCCTAACCCGGCAAGCCGTCTCGCTCTGGATTTCTTGGGTCACCGCCAGGTTGGCCCTTGTTTGCTGACGAGGTATGCCATCTCTTCTCCCTTCCTGTATACGGATTTTGATTTCTATGCCATCTCTTCTCGATTAGGCAAATGCTAGGACGCTAGGTGTAGCACACACTATTCGTCTCTTCTGTATTGAGCAAAATGCCAGGTGTAGCACACACTATTTGCTGATTTACAATCAGGTACGACACTAGGCAAATTCATACTGAACACGTGTATGCAATGCAAATCGTGGGTATTTGGATTTCAGAGATCATTGGAATTTCTTTCTACAACCTTTAGGTGTCATCAGCAATATGTATGAATGTGATTCTGGCAAGTCAAATAATAGTGAGCAGCACATGGACAGTGGCATCGTTTCTAAATGGATCAGGATAGGAATAACAAACGAAATTGGCATTCACGATTGACATTTTTTCCCATTTTACTAATACCTTATATACTTCAGTATATGGTAGCTTTTTCATGTTGTACGTATGTATGATGGTGGGATGGGGAGACAACACTGAAATGGACAATGCTTGTGAAAGGAGTTGGAGAGGGAAGATTCGTCGGCATGGACGAGTTATAAACCCAAACGCAAACAAGGGATGAAAGTGTCCACTTATTCCTCTATAGGTGATGAACTCCTATTTCTTTTTTCTCTGCTATCTGCTATACTAGCGTAGGAGATAAGCTCATTGGAGTCTAGCTTTTTAGGCTTGGTTTATTTTTCCCCGGCTTTTTATATTCAGTTATAACAAGTCAGGTTATACTAAGTTGCCTTTTGAGAAAAAAAAAACTTTCAATGCATAAAGGGGTTTACTGGAGATGTCTCACTAAATGAATTTATGCAGGTTGGCATGATGCTATGGGGCTTGGGATTCGACAATACAAACCTCCCTCTATTTTGTTTCGGGTAAAATATACAACTCAAAAATATATGGCTCCTCTTGGCCAAACGTTCCCTTTTTTAATGACAAGAAAGTAGATTAGAAATACTGTTGTTCTATGTTATGAATTATACTATCCAACTCACCGACCAATTCTTTGTAGGGGCACTTTTCTCTCAGCTAGAAGCGTTGGATTACACTATCTGCATTTAGAGCGAAGTGTGTGTACAACTCAGGCAGGAGGGACTTCCCTCACTTTTGGAGGGGCACAACCAAATGAATCAAGGATCAGAACAATCAGTGGGCATACCAAAAGGTAACACACTCAACATCCTCCTCTTATGCTCAAAAAAAAACATCCTCCTCTTTTGTCATAGAATGGAAACACTCATACGACTGAACTCAAGGCGTTGAATAACTGAACGCCGCGGTGCACTGAAAAAAATGAAATGATCTTTGTGATTGAGGGAAATGACAGCAGCTATGCCGTGTATGGCCAAATTCAGAAACTCCACATGATGATAACCCATTGATTACAAGAAGAGATATCTTTTCTATTACGATTAGTATACTGGCACAATTGTGCATCACTTTATCTTGATCTGCATTGTCATGTAGACAATGAATGTGTGCAGGGCCGACATGGCATGGGCCAAAGGCAATGCTGGCTCAAGAAGGAGATTTCGGTTCTCAGGGGATGCCAGTGGCAATGTCATATCTGCTCAACAACGTACTTGAACATTTTGTTAGATTTTTCAATACCATTATCTAAGCTTATTCCACTAAAATAATATTCTGTTTTAGAGCGATGTAACAATTTCACATTTTATTTGGTCCAGTCTGCAGTTTTTTGTTCGTGATGATAATCCTGAAGGTATCGAGGCACGTAGCACACCCTATTCACTATTATGCATTTATTACTGAGAATTTCAAAATTCTGTTCCTACCATTCAAAATAGGTTGCATTGGTCCTGAATTGACAAAGCTCATATGAATGCCCTCTGGTGGTCTCTATGTCAGCTTATCCAATAACAGGGATGCCTAATAAATTTCCCTGTAGGTAGGAAGTAACCAAACCATCATCAGTTAAGAGAAAGACAAGCCCGGCAAGAGAAGCAGACTTTCTGTGCCATGTAATAACACACAAGAAGCTCCAACAATCGCCTCAACTGAATTATGTTGGATTTTTTCTAAAGCTTTCAACATGATCTTTGCCCTGTGATTGACTTTCAGTTTCAAGGTTCAACTCTTTCAGTTCATCTTGCAGCTGATTTACGAAGCTGGTTTAACTCCATGATTAATTCACAAAACAGGGTCAGGTGCATACTGCTTGTTTATCTGAATAAAATCCAACAACAGGTTGAGAACCTGGACCTGTCATAACTATATGGGGTCGATTTAGCCTAATGTTTCAGAGTAACTTTAGTTTTAGGCCTTTGTGTAACACTGTTCACTTTCCTTTTCACGTTAGGATTGCTGTGGTTGGAAAGTATACTGGCCTGATAGATTCCTACCTGTCTGATATCAAGGTGCCCTATATAGCTCGTGACACAGATACAGTTTCGAACCAAACTGGTAAGCCTTATCTGTTTCTTGATGACTTCATCTATGTCAGACTCTTGCATGAGTCAGTTGCTTTGGACAGGAAACTTGCGGTGGACTGGGTTCCTTCCTATGTACGGCAGAACATGTCAGTTTAACTTTATTTATGCCTTATCAATTCTTCTTTCTATATCTTAGAGAATTAACTGACTGATTGGGATACCGTCACATTTGCAGACTCCTGATGCCTAAGAAAAAAAGCCTGAGAGTCGCTAAAGGTAAGATAGAATGCCCTAACATACCACTAGCCCACTATATAGAATTCTGAATTAGTTGTTGCACCACAAGGTGCAGATGATGTGTTGGTGCTAGGAGGTTTTGGAGACAGACGAGTCCAAAGGATTTCATATCATTTGCTTCAGTATGCAAATTGCTGTGATTGAGTTTGCACATTCTATCGTGGAGTCGCACGGTGCTAACAGCACAAAGTTATCTTATCGTGCGACCCGTGTGTTTTTACGGAAACATTGAACAAATATCACTTTAATGTCAATATTTAGTTTTATAGTATTACTAGCAAATTTGCCCCTGCGTTGCTACGAGTCACAAAATTCATAATACTCCCTGTATTTAAATTATAAGACATATTGATTTTTTCCTACAAATATTGCTTGATTTTATCGTGTATCTAGTCATAATCGATGCTTAATAATAAAGAGACAAAATACCTGTGCCGCTACGAATTTTGTCGACATCTATTGCAATGAGTTTTATTATTTTTAGAAAATAATAAAAACTTATCAAATATTTTTTCACTGGAAACTTAAACTATTTCCAAATGCATTTAGGTTTTTATATCGTATTCAAAATAATTAATCTTTTATACCAATTCTTATGTTACAAATTAAGTACAACCCTAACATTGAGTCTCTTCCAGTCTCGCTGGTTTGTATTGATAACTTTTTATAAATTTTACAACTTTTTAAACTGTCTTTGGAGCATACTATCTATGGTTTTTTTATATGGCCTTAGGCTTTTTAAGATTTCATTTCACACACGGTTACACTCTATGGTTAGAAGGAATTTAACAAAGTTTGAAATAGAAATTTTAGATTTGACTTCGATTTTATATGGAGATTTTACATTTTTTGTCTTTTTTTTTGAAAACACAAGCAACTAACAAAACACTTTGTATTGGGATACTTGAAGTTTACGTAAATATCTTGAGATCATACTATATCTATTTTTTTAGTTGGGACACTTAAGTTTTTTCTATTCTTGCCACAAACTCCTTGTTGAAGTAGATTGCGAACTCACTCAGGTATTCTTTGCACGATCGGTATGGCCTGCTATGACAATCTCCTCACTGTTGTGGTCCGTGCTGCTCTCGGCCACCACCTCCATGGTCGCTTTGTTTGAGTGTGGCGAAGTTCTTCAGCCGGGACCTCAGGGCAGTCCGTGCCATGTGGGAACCAGGCAACCACAGTCCGTACCAAAATAATCTGATGCGGCCATCAAACGTCCTAGGCGCGAATCCTACAGAACTTTTACTATATCATTTGTTGTATATATATTTTGAGATAAAATTTTACTGCATCAACTTTTTTATGTGGAATCCTCCATTTTTTTCTATTATTGGCAACAACTCCTTTTCGAATTAGATGATAAACTCACTCACCACTCTTTGAACGGATTATAACATTGCGTATAATATGTAGTGAAATTGTCATCGCTTTGCAAAATTATCATTGCTATTATTGATTTTGCAAAACAGCCGTCACATTTTTTTTTCTTTTTTTCTATTTTGTTATTTTATTTTCCTTATTTTTATTATTATTTTTAATTTTTATTTTAATGTGCGGACTGGAGGGCCGGCTTTTTTATTTTCCTTTTTCTCTCTACGGACGGGAGGGCTCCGGTATTGTTTTCTTATACGGACGGAAGGGCTTCGGGTATTTGTTTTCCTATATGAATGGACGGACTAAGGCGTAGTTGGCCTAGCGGACAGAAAGTTTCTGGCGGAGAGAAATTTCTTCAATTCAGTATTAGGAAAAGATTATGGTTTTTTAACCGTAAACGTATAGGACACGGAGAGGTGAAAGAAAAAAGAAGTGGAGAAATTTTATCTCTTTATAAATAGGTATAGATTATTTAATTTTGTGATCCGTGTGTTTTTGGTACAGAAGTTTTGTTGCTCCGCGACAACGCACGGGCATACTACGTGGTTTTGTAAAAAAGAAAATGGTCACGGAATAATGTTCTCGTAGACGTAGATGTAGATGCTCAAAGTGCTTGCAGCCCACACCGGCATAGTGGACTCACTGTCCATACAATCTTTTTCAGCCACGCCACGCCCCAATCAGCGTCCACACCACAACGGCCACCCCGTGCCCGTGGTGCCTGAGCCTGACGCGCGCCGACCGACCGTGCGAACAAGGCCATACGCAGCCAAAACCGTGGAGGCGGCCCTGCGGGGAGGCGCCGGCACACGCCGTCTGTCGTCCCCTCCGACACAGTGTAACCGTGAGATGCAAATAGAGTACTCAGTACGACGGTGACGTCGTCTCCAATAGTTTAAGCGCCACTACAGCGATGCTGAGACGACAAGAAGGCACCGGCGACCACCGACCGACCTGCCCCACCACGAGGCACGTATGGGCCGTACGAGAGTCGAGAGCCACAAGCTAGAGCTTGGACACGTACGGCGCCACGGGCCCATCCACCGCCGCCGATTTTTTTTAATTTTAAACCCCACTGCAGTAGCGGCCATTGTTGCTGTGGCATTGCATTGCCAACTTTGAGCCGCCC
>JALGXP010000775.1:0-23045 GCA_023333625.1 Bothriochloa decipiens
TGCCGAGGAGACGCCGACGTAGGCGGGGTCCGTGACCACCCCCGAGAGATTGACGACGGTGGACAGGAGAGGCTTCTTTGGCTTGGGCATCTCGACGGGAGCCATGGTCACGTTGAGCTCCTTGGCCCGGCCATCGTACTCCACCCACACCTGCATGGCCTTGCGGCTGATCAGGCTCAGGTTCCTGAACGAGCCGCTCTGGTCGTCGTAGTAGCCGGCAGAGGCCGCTCGCACGGAGGTGAGGCTGTTGACGTCGACCCCGACGTGGTTGTCGTCGATGTCCCGGAACTCCGCGTTGAGAACGGTGTCGAGCTCGACGGCGAAGAGGTGATTGCTGGCGTTGTCGTTGTCGGCGGCGTTGACCAGACCCAGGAAGTGGCCCGGCAGTGCCGTGGAGAAGTTTTTGCTCGCGGAGACGACAAACGCCATGCCTTGGCTGCTCACGTCGGGGTACTGGCCGATGATGCCGAACACGAAGGCTGCGGAGAAGGATGCCACGGTGTGCTCGTTCGTGCCGTGGAAGCTCAGCGGGGTTGGGTGGAAAGCGTGCCCCTTCAGCGCGGTGGAGCCGTTGGTGAGCATCAGCAGGCCGTCCGGCGTGACTGTGGCCATGCCGTCGAGGGAGAGGTTCGCGCCGGAGAAGCCGTTGAAGGTGAACGCTGTCTCGTTCATGGCGGCCACGAGGTGGTTAAGTGTGACGAGGAAGAGGAAGAATGTGGTAGGCAGCATGGCTTGATTGATCAGGTTCACCGCGAGTTCAAGAAAGTAGGACTGAAATAACTGACACAGAGCTCTTTTTTGGCCTGAAAACAGATGAGTGCAGTGCTCGCAGGTCACCATTCTGCCTGCACAGTTTGCTACGTTTGACTCAACAAAATGGACAGATGCCAAGGTTTATTTGACTGTCGGCACTTCTTCTGTGCAATAATAGTGTCCCTAGATCTGGCAATCTCGTGAAGTCGTGTCGTGCCTGCCAACCGCGTCAACGATTTCTTTCTCATGGTTGGTGACCATTTGAACAATGGTCGGGTACTGAGATCCCAAAGTACGACTAGGCACTGCAGATGCAGCATGAAGTTAAGTTCGTCTGCTCTGTTTGGAAATTGGAAGTGAGGACATAGAATAAGTCACTGATGTTGTCCACTAACATTCCTCTTGTCATGATCGGTTGGACTCGTCGATCCAGACATATGCTAGAGATGATTGCATATGTAGGACCTTGGAACGCAAGAATTACATTACATAAAAACAATGCAGGAGTTTTACAGGAATAGGTTCATTTTCACATGAAAATACAGCAATAGGAAGAAAGAAAAAGTTCCATATTTCAAACAGGACTGCAAACTGTTCTCTTTTTCTGTACATGTTCCAAACAGGACTGCAAACTGTCCTCTTTTTCTGTAGAAAAGAGGGGAAAAGAAGGATGCAATTTGCAACTGCCAGGCGTTACCTATGAAAGCGAGGGCATAAAATTAGTCACTGATGTTGTCCGATAACCTTCCTCCTGTCATGATCGATCAGACTCGTTGATTCAGACATACTGCATTTGACTGCATATGTAAATATCGTCTTTTTGTGTTCAGAAAAGAGGAAAAAGAAAAGGAATACTCCAATGTTAATTGCATTTGCAATTGCCAGGCATTACCATTTTTTTTTTTTTGAATCTCAGGCATTACCATTTTCTTCACCCATAGTACCATTGTGCGCCAGAAGACGCCACAAATAATTGCTGGTAAAGTGGTATTTTGTTGGTCTACATGAACTACTGAGGTTTCTCAGACGACATTGATTGAGAATTTTTTTTATTTTTAATTTTTTTAAAAAAATTTACAAAATTATTTTTTCGTTTCGAAATATGACAGAACTAGTCGCCTACAGTGGCCGTTTTTTAAAAAAGCCCACTGTGTGGGCGTTTTTTGTGACGTGGCACAGGGCCGGCCGGCGCCGGTGCCGGCTCTTGCGGGTGGCCCACTTGCGCCCAAAAAACGCCCACTGTGTGGGCGTTTTTTGTTGGCGAGGGGGCTGCCTGCAAAAGTGCGCGCTGTTTTGCGAGCGGGCCTCGGAGCAGTAAAAAAACGCCCACTGTGTGGGCGTTTTTTGCGCTACAGGGGGCCGCCTGTAAAACAGCGCCCACTTTTGCAGGCGGCCTCCTGCAGCGCAAAAAACGCCCACACAGTGGGCGTTTTTTGGGGTCCCCCTATATATACCCAGCCCCCTCTTCAGATTTTTATTATATTTACTAAATTTTCCAGAAAAAAAGAAAGAGGAGAGGAGGGAGGAGAAGGAAGTAAACGGCGAAGCCCTGTCAGTTTGAGACCTCGGCTTTTAGGTAAGTTTCTCATACATTACAAGTCTGTTGCTATGCATTAGTAAAATATAATGTGCACTAGAGTTGTTTAGTTTTTAGTTGACTCTGGGTAGATCTGTGAGTAGTATATATATTAGATCTATAAATAATGATGTTAGAGCATTGCAGTTTATGTTAGAAATAATGATGTTTCTTCTATGCTTTAAACAATGGATTGCATGATTTGAAATGTGATGAATATCGTATTTTCTCTGAATAGATATATTTAGGGTTTAGGAATAATGATGTTTATGCTATGCTGTAAACAATGGATTGCATAATTTGAAATGTGACGAATATCGTATTTTCTCTGAATAGATATGCAAAACTTGTGGCGGACGGAGTTTTGAAAAAAATGAGGTCGCCCTAGAGAATTGTATCCCGACGTGTCTACCAAGGATGCTCCTGTTCCTCCTGCAGTCCCTGTCCCAAATTGTGACTGTGGAGAACCGGCTGATATTGGCCAATCTCGCTATGAGGACACAGCTGTCCGTTGCTACTACACATGCGGTGAATTCAATGTAAGTAATTGCACCTCTGTCACTACGTCTTTATTCATTACTAGTAATTGCAGCTCTTGCATCTCTAACAATGTCGTTAGCAATCATGTTTTGTAGGCCCATGAGCGGTGCTTTTTCTTTCAGTGGATTGACGGTCCAGACAAATTCGACCCAAGGTATCTCCAGTTTGACGAATGGTGGAAAGGGAAGCATAATCCACCCGATCAATTCGAGCGGTGGGTGGCACCTCCCCCTGACCCCCCCAATGACAGACGAGGAGAAGAAAATAGCCCAATTGAGACGGCTTGAATCTCCGCCTCGTTGCAAATGCGGAGATTATTCTGTAATAAGTTCAGATAGGCCTAACGAGTTCGAATGTCCTAACCCCGCCGGAGTAAGTGCAAATTGTATGCGGTCATGACTTTCTTAGTATTTGTGCATGTACTAACATTTTACATTATAGGGTGGGTATACCTTGTTTCGGAAGTGTAACTTCAGGGAGTGGCTGTGGGGTCCAAAGAACAAATGGCCGGAGCCGAAGGTGGACAAGAAGAGAAAAGTGGTTACCCCCAAGCCTCCTGTGTTGTGCAAATGTGGTGTCGAAGCGCAGTATGGCCTACTACCATCGGAGCTTGGAATAGGCTATTGGTGCGGCCATATGGTTGATTACGATGAGGTCCTTTTGTTCCACTTGTTGCTCACTTGATATCCAAACTTTTTGTATTTGCTGACTTTAAATTATTCCGTTCGATCACAGAGCCTTAGGAAGTACAAGTGGGAGGTTTTTGCCCATGTTGAAGACCGCAGGGAATACATGGATACACTGAAGCAAAAGCAACTAATGGACCTGAAGTTCAGGTCTGGTGCTCAGCTTGTGGACAACTACATTAAGATGCGGAAGCGAGCGCATGTTGACTATGCCCGACGATTGTGTGTCCAAACCCCAAGTGCTGCTCGGTGAAAGAAAGACCGTGATGCATGGAAAAAGAAGAGAGAAGAGGAAGCATCCTTGCATGCGAGGGAGAAGATGAAGGAGGCCGAAAAGAGGAGTGCTGATGCGAAGATGAAGCAGAAGATGGCGGAGGCGGAGATGCCGATGAACGACGAGGACGAGGAGTATGATGAAGCGTTCACCCAAGCCCTCGATGACTTGGAGGCCGCTTACTACAAAAAAAAGAAAGAAGAGGAGTATGATGAAGCGTTCACCCAAGCCCTTGATGACTTGGAGGCCGCTTACTAAAAAAAAAAGGAAGAAGAGGCCAACGCAGCTGAGCGTAGCCGTACCAATGAGTTTGTGGGAGAGGATAGTGGTTCTGAAGATGAAGACTTGCTTCCCGGTTATGTTTCGGATTATTAGGGCCGTTTTGTTAGATGAATTCGGATTAGTAGCTCACCGCCCTAGCGGACCTATAATTTTATTGTAATGAACTGTTTTCGTGACTTTTAACTGTGCTGTAATGGACTATTATAACGGATGTAATGCAAGCATGTAAGGGTTTAGGGTTTAGGATATAGGGTTTAGGGTATAGGGTTTAGGGTTTAGGGTTTAGGGTTTAGGGTTTTTAGGGTTTAGGGATTAGGGTTTAGGGTTTAGGGTTTAGGGTTTTTAGGGTTTAGGGTTTAGGGATTAGGGTTTAGGGTTTAAGGTTTTTTGGGTTTAGGGTTTTTAGGGTTTAGGGTTTAGGGTAAATTTTTACAAAAGGATAGTGCGTATCATACATCAAGACAGTAATTACATCGTACAGGGTACTACTGTCCCCGAGCCTGTCCCTGCCCCTGCCCCCTACCCCTCTTCGGCCTCCTCGGTCGCACGTGCCCCGACGAGTAGGTGTGGCGATCCGGTGGAACACCTCGAGTCGCGCGGACGTGCTGCACTGGAGTCATCTGTGATAACTCCTGCGTGTAGGGCGGAGGTGCTCCTGCAAGCTGTGAAGGGCCGATTTCGACCTCCTCGTCGCTGATCGATGCGTCAGTGGGGGGGGTCATTAGGTAGTCGGTAGGTCCGCGATGAGGTGCCGGCTCCCTGGCCCGACGTCGAAGCTGCTCCCTGCGCGGAGGTACTCACTCCATGGGGCGAAGGCAAGACTCCCCAGGTTGCTCCCTGAGAGGAGGTACCCACTCCATGGGGCGAAGGCCAGGCTCCCCAGGCTGCTCCCTGAGCAGAGGAACCCTCACCATGGGCCGACGCGCTGGGTGGAGCATGACTGAAGTGCCTGGATGCCTCTGCTCCGTGCACCGAGGACCCCGCTCCAGAGGAACGAAGGTACGGCGTAGTGAACGCTGTGAAAGGTGTCGTCGTAAGTACACAGTCATCCAGATTGAAAAAACATAGGTAGACGAGGTGGGGTACACGGAGTTACCTCTGTTCTGGGGTGCAGGAGGACGTGCTGCGGGTGCCGATGCAGGAATTTGAGGCGCTGCGTCGGAGGTCCAACAAGTCAGAGCCCTCAGCACGGATCTAAGCATCGTACGCATCCACGTGTACGAGGTGCGCTGCTCGTCCACTGTCAACGCCAAGCCACCCTCCTAGCGGCGACACACGGAGTCAACCTCCGTGTAAAGTAGTTGCGTACCATTGACCTAATTTCAGTTTTAAGTTAGATGAAAGATATACGTAATGAACTACTGATATATATGAGAGATTGAAGTACTCACGGCGCGGAAGTAATCCTGATCACGGTGCGCAGGGTAAGCGTCACCCACGGCGGCGACGTGTGGCTGCTGCTCCGGAGGAACGAAGGTGACACGTGTGCGGGTACGAGGATGGTACCATCGGAGGTACATCATGTACGAGTCCTCGGTGTGGGGGCGGTACTCATCAACGACGTCCTCTGTGGCAAGCAACCAATCGTCCACGTATGGCTGCAGACGTGGAATCCATAAGTTGCCGCTGATCTGTCCCCTCTGAGTCAGCCTGAACACAAATTTGAGTAAGACATGTCTACTGCGATTAATTTTTCAAAGTCAGCTGTTAGTAGTACTTACCTATGAGCATTTGCAGGGACAGTACGGATGATAGGGACGGGGGACGGCTGCATGAGACCGAACTGGCACAAAACACGCCCTGGGCAGTGCGGTTCGACGAATATGTCGAACACCATCGGTCGGAGCGTCAGCCAGAAGGCCTGGTCACGTGTGCACAACGTGGACAACCCAAGGGGAGCTCGTGCGTGGATAGCCTCCTGGCTGTAAGGCTCCCAGATCACGTCGGTCGGCTGTATCCTGTCGAACTCCAGCATAAACTCGTTGTACGACCGCGTGACCTGCACATGTGCCCATCGTCACCGAAATATAACAATAAATGGGTTAGAAGGTACGATACGAATTAACTATATACGTCAGCTAGGAACACGAACCTGACAACGGCACCAGACTATACCCATGGTGGGGAAGTCCTCGGGCGGAAGCTGCAAGTACAGGTCCTCCTCGTAGGCAGTGTGATCCACCACAGGTCGACCAATCGCGAACCGTTCAACTGCCCATAGCTGTAGAAGGAGGGGGCAACCAGTGAGCAAAGAACCTGTTTCTATCTTGGTACACGCTTCGCAAAGAAATGATCGAATTTGAAACATAAAGAATGCACATACAACATGTAACAGAAATATATTCAAATACAAGACTGAGATTATGAACATTACATCCGAAAGATAGGTTGAAACAACAAGTTTGTTCACTTCAGTTACAACAAAGCAAAAACTGTACATTACATAATCTTAACCAAACTTACTACACATCACTACACGACCGAACCACGAGACACGCGTGCACGCCTTGGCTTGATGGGCCTAGAAGTTGTCCCTTCTCCTGTTGGCGGGGTACCATCCAATCCGGATCCTGATGGCGGGGCTTCTGCTGTTGTGGCCATGTCTGAGTCCTTGGGGCACTTCTTGTAAGTATGTCCTTCCTTGTCGCATTTGCTGCAACGTGTGTACCTTCCACCTGCTTCGGACTCATCCATGGCGTTTCGAATACGTCTTGTCTTCCGACGCCCAGCCTTGTCTCTGATCTTACTTGGGTCTGGAATATAGGTAGGTTGCGGTACTGTACCTGTAAAATTCCCCGCTATGCCAAAACCATAAATTTCATGTGACTATGTATGCAATATGGCTTTCTTGGTGAAATAGGGAGATACAAAAGTACGATCAAGTATTCCACACTCCGAGCTCGCTGCAATAACATGGGAACATGGTTTGTGGTAGAGTCTTGGCTTGTGGCACGTGCATACACAATACCCATCCTCTTTAAGTATGCATTCTTGCACAACTCTTCTTCTATATATTCCACGCTTGGCCCTATCAGCACACAAGATTTCAAATCGGTGCTCTCTAGTACCTTGAGTTATAACTCTATGCTCCTTTGCCTTCTTACGTTTTTCCTTCAGATAATTTGTCAGCATATGTCCGAAGAAAACACCTCGCACTTGCATTGATAGGGCAGCGACTTGGTACCGGTCTCTGAAATATCTGCATGTTCCATGCAGGATGAACTCAACAATGGCAACCAAGGGAAGGTCTCTAACACCACGTATCACCCAATTATAAACTTCGGCCAAATTAGTTGTCATAATACCAAACCGCGCTCCGCCGACATCATGCAGCAAAGACCACTTCTCCTTAGGCTCATTCTCTATCCAGTGCGAAAATTTTCTCACAGCAGATGCCGATCTCCTTCTGATGTTTGGACCATCTGTGGGCAGCGGTCCTAAGGACTCTGGACCATCCTCACCAACAGGTGCTGATCGGCTTGAGTGTTCTTCCATATGCTTCGTTGTGAGCTCGTCCAACCTCCTCCAAAGCTCGTTGAATTTTTTCTGTTGATTCTGTCCGCACAGCCTCTTGAATAGATCCATCAAGCTCTTGCGCTTAAACTGCTTGTAAAAATTAGCACCCATGTGACGCACACACCACCGACTTTGAACATCTGGCCAATCTTTACCATATCCCATCTCTGCATCACCGTTCTTTAGATATTCAATTGCCCGAAGAAGGCTAGCGTGACGGTCATGAATTAGGCATACACCAGGCCTCATACCAACAATGCTAACCTTCACCTGCTTGAGAAACCAGTACCAACTATCGGTATTCTCGCTCTCCACAAAAGCGAATGCCAGTGGTAGAACTTGATTATTCCCATCCACGGCAATTGCTGTTAGTATCTGACATCTGTATTTACCTGTCAGAAATATCCCGTCAATACAGAGTAGTGGACGACAATGCACAAATGCCCTGATGCAAGCACCTAGTGCAAAGAAAGCTCGTTGCAAGACCAATACTGCACGGTCATTCTCCATGGTTGGGTATGTTATAAGATCTGTACATGTCCCTGGATTTCTGGCGGCTATGCATTGAAGAAGAGATGGTAAATTATCATATGAGGCTTTGAATGTGCCAAATCTCATCTCGATAATCTTCTGTTTTGCCCTCCACGCCTTAGCATATGAAATGGTGTATTTGAATTTATCTTCGATATGCCTTATTATTGACCTTGGCTCGTATCCCAGATTATACACAACATCTGAATACATCTCTGCAGCAATAAATGCAAATATCATATTTCTGTGGTACTTCTGTACACCTTCCAAGTGACAGTTGTGCTAAGTGACTATTGACACTTTCCAATAATCCTTCCACTTTCCCTTGAATGCATGCACCCTCCACGGACAACCATCGCTGGATCTCATGCACTTAACTTCGTATACACACTTTGTGGACTTTGCTACCCAGAACTCCCTCTGCAGTGATACAGCCCAAAGCTTGACTGCCTCCATCAATTCTTCCTTCTCTGCGTACATCGCTCCCTCGATTACCTCATTCTCCTTATACTCCCATGGAACATGGTATCCCTCTGAAATAGCAAGTCCAGAGAAGTCTTCATTAGACCATTGCCACGGATTCACATTGCATCCTTCCTCATCAGAAGATTCATCACCCTCCACTTCCTCATTCGCCGCATCTTCGTTTTTCATTACCTGAACAATGGAGTTGATCCTCTCGCCCTCATCTGCCAAGCCTCTCGGCTCACTGGCTTCTCCTTCTCTTTCTGGTTCCTGCACATCATGTCCCTGTTTTTCTTGCTGAGCACGGTCGTTTCCCTCTTCTATTTTAGCATCAGTCCTAACCATGCTTGTATCCTTCACATCTTGCAAGGTTGCATTGTTTTTATCGTGCACCTCCATGAAAATGCTGGGTTCCCAGCCCCGCTGCAATGCATTTTCTACGTACCATTTCTATGTTTCGGTGCAATCTACCGACATCAATTTCCAGAAGTATTCTTCGTTGCCACGGTTGACTACTACATTTACTTTTATTGTGTTCACCTCTGGGTTGATATGAAATACCCTCATTAACCAGTTACACACTGACCGAAAATTTCTTTCCGCTGGCCTATCTATCCCCTTTAGTGTTGACCCAAATTCAGACAGATCTATACCATACGGGCCATATCTGACAGTGCCACTACCATGAAACAACCGAAACATCACTTTGGTTGACATATCTATTCAGAGAAAATACGATATTCATCACATTTCAAATCATGCAATCCATTGTTTAAAGCATAGAAGAAACATCATTATTTCTAATATGAACTGCAATGCTCTAACATCATTATTTATAGATCTAATATACATACTACTCACAGATCTACCCAGAGTCAACTAAAAACTAAACAACTCTAGTGCACATTATATTTTACTAATGCATAGCAACAGACTTGTAATGTATGAGAAACTTACCTAAAAGCCGAGGTTTCAAACTGGCAGGGCTTCGCCGTTACTTCCTTCTCCTCCCTCCTCTCTTCTTTCTTTTTTTCGGAGAATTTTAGTGAATATAATGAAAATCTGAAGAGGGGGCTGGGTATTTATAGGCGGAGGTCAAAAAACGCCCACTGTGCGGGCGTTTTTTGGCGGCGAGGGGGCCGCCTGCAAAAGTGCGCGGCCGGCTCGCCTGTTTTGCAGGCGGCCCCCTGGACCGCAAAAAACGCCCACGCAGTGGGCGTTTTTTACTGCTTCGAGGCCCGCCCGCAAAACAGCGCGCACTTTTGCAGGCGGCCCCTCGCCAACAAAAAACGCCCACGCAGTGGGCGTTTTTTCGCCGCCAGGTGGCCGCCCGCAAAAGCCGACACCGGCGCCGGCCGGCCCTGTGCCACGTCACAAAAAACGCCCACACAGTGGGCGTTTTTTAAAAAATGCCCACTGTGTCATATTTCAAAACGAAAAATTAATTTTGTAAATTTTTTTTAAAAAAATTAAAAATAAAAAAAGTTCCATTGATTGATGGGTGAGTTCTTTGGGCCTGAAAGTACAAGGGCCATAAAAGATACAAGTTAGGCCCAAGAATAATAAGGCCGGCCCAAGTCAATTGCTTGTTTCAACCCGGCTCTGCTAAAAAGAACTTTTTCTACCTCTCCGCGCGATGAAATTGGATGCACTACTAGCTCCTTCGTTTTGCCCTTTCCCAAGAAAAAAAAAAGATTCACTGCACCATAAAAATATCATTTTTTTTGTGTACCGGTTGATCCTTCGAGAATGAGGAGTGGAGATATAGCTGGTCTCCTTAGGCTATAGGTCCATCCTAAACGGGCTAATGCTCCTACCACTGAGCTCACTTGCGAAAGCAGCAAGCAATCCCTCGTGGTCGTGGGCCTTTTTGACCTGCCTGGCCTGCATATACAATTATACGGAGTACATGCTCCTGGCCACAGTGGCCAGTGCCAGCTTACCGCTGCCATTTATTTGCCGCCGGACACGAGCTGGTTTCCCCGGAGACTGGCCCGTGCCAGGCCGGCCCTAGGCGCCTATCACAAAAGCCAGGTCGTCCCGGCTCAATCCTTTCGGTCCCAAGCGGAAAAAGGGAGCTGCATCGAGACCTCACCGCTGCCATGTCCACCACTCCACTGGGCTGCCAGCCCGCTGGCCGGCCGGCCCACCGCCTTTTGTACCGGGCACCGGGCAGGGCAACGCCGCGGTGCATGGCATACCGACGACCATAGCCCCCGACCCGCGCCAGTCAGATGAGATCACAGGCTTCGATGGCCGGCAACGAATTCCTCGATGGCAGTCACTGAGGGCAACGTTAGCTCGCCGCGGTGTCGGCGTGTCGCTGACTTGCTGCTGGGAACAACACCACCTGGACACGCGCTGCTGCGGGCTCCGTGGCCTTTGGAGAGGATAGACGCGGTCCGGGGAGAGGGCAGTGATTCGGTCGGGAACGGCAGCGCCGGGCGACAGCTCCGGTGGGTGCCTCCCCCCCGCACGCACAGCTGCACAAGCAGACCCGTGGACAACATGAATTCCGCCAATGATTTCTTCCCCTGTCAATCTGCAAGTGGGCGTCGCCCTAGGTAGCTTAATATAGGTAGATGCTCCTAGCAAGTCCATCGTGGGCCTGGCCGTCGTGTACCCTAGCTAAATTGGCTCCTTGTGCCTCCTTTTGCTATTGCTAGGGCCATCTTTTGTTTTTATTTTGTTTTTTTTGACTGTCTCTCGTCTAAATACAGCTATAGTATCTATTTATATATATATACATCACCATACGTACACACGTATACACACACTACACACTCACATACTCAGTATACAAACAAACCTATAGCTATACTTAGTACTGAAACGCAACTAAAAGATACTAAAAAATCCGCAGACTCCGAGCGATGACGGACACGTAACTCGACTATTGTGACACATCTAGAGGCGACGGAAATTATTTTTAGAAAACACTGTTCCAGCGAGACACCCGATGCTGGGCATCAAACCCGGGCGGGTGGCCTGCACACCCACAGCGCACACCAAGCTATGGCTCAGTCCTCATTGCCTTTACTTTGTTGATTGACTTGCTAGAAGCACTTGGGTGCTCAAATATTTTGCGCGTCGTTTGCAACGTGGGCATTTCATATACATGCTACACCAAATCCTACTCAAAGTCAGTAGGAGTTCGATACTGTAGTCTGCAGTGTAGTTTTCTATCGAATTCAGAAATTCCTATATGCCGAGGTTTGGTGACTACTCCCTTCGTCTCATGTGAGACCGAGGGAGTAGTTTTCTATCGGAGGCAAAGACGTTTTACTAGGGCCATGTTTAGTTCCTTTTAAAAGTTATAATTTTTTCATTCTCTCTTCATCACATCAATATTTAGGTGCTTGTATGGAGCATTAAATATAGATAAAAAAATAACTAATTACACACTTTAGTTCAAAATCACGAGATAAATCTTTTGAACCTAATTGATCTATGATTGGACAATATTTATCAAATAAGATAAAAATAATACTATTTATCAGATTTATTTTTTTCCACGATCTAAACAAGGCCTAGCTCTGGTTTTCGTGGAGGACGAACTGAGGAAGCAACTCCTCTGCTGCCCCCACTGCAAATTATCAGAAACTCAGAAAGTTGTGACGTGGCCACAGAAAGCGGATAACCACGCCACGGATTGGGTTTGAGCCACTGCACAAGGTTTGGAGTTATGGTCAGCACTGTCTCCACTCGCATGGGGTCGCCTGGGCCCCAAGACCTGGCTGGTTCTGCCTGGACGACATGAAAAGGTCGGCGTCCAAAGCGTGACGTTGTTGCCGTGCCACATTGCCACCCGATCTGGGCTGGGGGGGTTTTGTTTGGTTGGTGAACGTGAACCCGGTCCGCAGCTGGCAACCTTTTTGTTGCGAACCCGGTCCGCACCTGGGCTGGTGAACGTGTGCCACTCGCCTTTCTGATGCGACGCGAACTAAAAGAAGGCCGGAGCCGAGTGTGAAGCGGGGGCGGGGGCGGCGCGAAAAGGAAGAAGCGAACGCGTGGATGGTGTGGCGCGCGTGTCGGAGAACAGCCGAACGAGCTACGACTTGCGGCGTCGCCATCGGCTCACCGGCCGACGGCAATGATCGGCGGCCTTCCCGTGTCGAGTGAGCGACTCGTGTTTGTTTCTCTGGGTGCTGGTGATGTGGTGAGATTGGAGCCGGAGGAAGCTTCATTTGGACTCCCGGAGGGACGTCAACTCAAAGTTAGGCCGGTTCCTACTCCTCAGCATAGCATAGAGTTAGCTAGGAAGTAGTAGGATATATAAGGACTGGCTGAATGACTAAGATGGCTGTCGTAGCTTAATTTATTTAAGGCAGGGTAGGAGGACTGTCATTAAGCTCATAGATAGTGATATGACAGGTAGGTTTCATGGTCGGAGCATTGTAGAAAGATGCAGGAAAACTTACGAGCTCTGAAGAATATATAGATGATCAACTACCCATCCGGGTCCAGGTTTTCATCTCTTTCGACCTTTATTTGTTCTACCTACTAATTTAGACACATGTTTATAAATTCAAGTTTTTGTATATTTTGACCGTCAACTTGGCCAACAATTGTACTTGTACAAGTGCCCAATGGTAGATGAGTTGTATAATGTTATACAAATGTCGTTTTCATATTTAAAAGGGTACTCTATCATCTTTGCCTTCACCGCTGATTATTTTGTTAGAAAAGTATGTCATATAAAACCTTAGGTTGATGTTTAGTTTCTGTGACATCTAAGCCACCATTATGTTCTGAGCGAGAAGATTGTGGACGAGCAAATGACATGGTGCGAACTATTATTGTACAGTGTTTCCAGTTTGCTATGGAGAAGATCTTAAAAAATGCATCATGATTTTTAATTTTTGCTACGACATATATTTGTAAAGATCAGCACAAGTGTGTAGTTATACTACCTTTGGTTAACTTGCCATAACGAACATAATTTCATAACCCAAGGGAGTACTCCCTCCGTTCAAAATTATAAGTCGATGTGATCTTTTTGTTTCATCCATTTATTAATTATTATGTATCTATAAAATTCAAGTTTTGAGTTTCTTCAATAATTTGCAATGTTTTGCTTGATAAATTGCGCTCATGATGTGTAAAAACCATGGTTTATGAAAAGGAGGTGTAGAGTGAATTTTTAAAACTCCATATACAATTTTGGCTATATTCTAATTTTCAAAACTATATAAAGTTAAAAATGATACGTATGTTCATCTAATTACGTTGTTACTTATCACAGGGACTAGAATAAATAAATTATGGCTTAATTTTTTAATTTTACCAAAAGTTGTATAGTGACAATCTAAAACTGCAACGCACTAACCAGAGAAGCTACCATGTATCCATATCTGAACAGGATGAGTTACTACGATATCTGAAAACACAATACATTTAATTCGGATTTAGACATTATCGAGACAGAGAAAGAAAGGGGAGAGAGAGAGAGAGACACATATAGACAGCTACAAAATGAAAACACAATTGTTGCAATATCTGAAAATCATTTTAAATTTGGGTAGGATGTGCACATGTGCGTTAATTTAATAATGCATGTGCTTATCACCACATATATTTATACAAAGTTTACAACGAAAACATAAAGTAATTGAAAAGTTCAAGACACACTATTGAACTAGCTTTTCTCTTCTAAAAGTACTCTATATGAGGGCGTGCGGGGGAGAGGGGACGAAAAGTCTCGACTTGATATGGTGATGGAGGGCAGTAGCCCTGCAGGACATTAGTCTTGATAGTTTGAGTCACATTCAAGTAAAAATGGAGGAGTTTACATTTGAAACATTTGACCCCACCAGCGTCCCTGTGATTCTTGGCGGTAGACTGTAGCAGCTCAGCATAACTGCCAACACTAAGGCACCGTTTCGATACTGACGAGAAGATGCCGCGCCGTGTCCTTGTCATGCCGAAGTTGCGGCGCATAAAACGTCGCCGCAAGTGCAGCAAAATTTAGCAACCAAAATGAACCGTGGAAGGATTAGCGAGTTTCTGGCAGCCGCAACTGGGGCCATGAAGCAAACACATGCTGAACTCCACGGCAAATGTGGCACCACGTGGCCCGCTTTGGTCGCCATCCAAAAGCAGCCTAAAGTTTGGGTTGTTTGCCTCTAGCAACCACTGTGTCCCTGTGTTTACATAGCTAGAGCTTCCAACAACAGAGAAGCGAAAAAGGTGGACACCATTGATGTTGGAATACAACCTAATAGTGTCGAGTTCTACGACTCAGTATACCTAAAAACTTATTGTGTAGTCCTCTTTGTAATGGGTGTGTTTTCTTGGGACCTTGGCAGAACCGTCTGGCCCAAGTAGTTGATTCGGGCGGTCGATTTTCGTTCACCTAGTATAAAGTCTAATTCTCACTGGCGGGGCCTGGGGGTGCTGGCAGGGGCCATGCCCCCTACCATCAAAAAATATTTTTATGTAATATATAATTTAGTTATTTATATTATAAAGATATACTAAAAGCCTTTGTCATGTATTTTTTGACGACTTCTTGACAACAAAATCACACAAATTAGCATTTTATCTTTAGGCCATGACTAGAATTTTAGATTTCTCCTAGAGATGTAGGCTTCTTCCAGTGTTTTAGCATTCAAAATTTAATAAAAACTTTCTCTACCAAATGTCTCCTAGTGACGTTTATTATAATTTCTAGGTCTGTTGTTAACAAACACAATCGTCTGCCACGGGAAAACACAATATGTTTGGTTAAATCGTCAAATACTAGATAAATTCAGAAAAAAGAGCCGTTGCACTGCAAAAATTCAAGCAAATAAGCTAACTCAATTCTTATATGTCTGAAACTCTTCGACCGGCCCCCCCTTATGCATAATTTTTGGCTTCGCCACTGCTAATTCTAATATATAGATGCCTGGCCTAAGCCACCAAAAACCCTGTATAGTGTATACATAGTTACATACAATATACATGTGCGCGAGAGAAAAAAAGCCATTTTGCATCTCCACTAAACTGTTTGAAAATTCTTTCTTTCTTTGAGAGATTGAGGGAATAACAATAGCCACTAGCGACACAGGGCTGAAAGTCTCAAGAAGAGCAGGAACGGATAGACGTGGAGAGGAGCACAGGGAAAGGATCCACATCCACCGGATCCGTCCCCGTAGACTTCCCCGTGCGCCGCGCGTGAACGAGATGGGTTTTGATTTCACGCCCTCCTCTTCCGAAGTCCATTGGTTCCCGCGAGCGGGCGGGACCCCACCCGCACGACATCGCGAATGACCCGTCTCCACTTGTCGGCCGAGCTCACTTGGCCCTCGAGCCAACGCCTTTCCAACACCTGTCCCGCACCACGCTCTCGGCTTCTCCCCAGCCCCGCGCTATAAAACCCGACGCCGGCCGGGGGCACCCCCAACACGGTCGCACGACTGCATAATTGTGCTCGCTCGCCGGCCCCCGGGACGTGACACATCGCACGCCCGAAGCAAGCAGCTTGCCGCTTTTGCCGCCTCCTGCCGTGCCGCCCGTGAGGCCGGCAGCTTTGCATGATCAGGAGGAGGAGGATGGGGGCACTGCACGTCGTCGGTGAGCCCAGGGTCAGCTTCCAGCAGCAGCAGCCTGCTGTCGCCCCAGCCGTCGCCAAGAACGGCCACGGCGCCGTCGTCGAGGAGATCCACGGCCTGATCCGCGTGTACAAGGACGGACACGTCGAGCGCCTCCCGGCGATCCCTACCGTGCCCTGCACGTGGGGCGGCACCGCTCCGGGCCCGCCGGGCGGCGTCGTCTCGAGGGACGTGGTGGTCGACCCCGCCACGGGGGTGTGGGCGCGCCTGTACGCGCCGATGATGGCGTCCGCGGGAGGCGGAGGGAGCAGGCCCCCCGTCGTGGTGTACTTCCACGGCGGCGGGTTCTGCGTCGGGTCCGCAGCCTGGAGCTGCTACCACGAGTTCCTCGCGCAGCTCGCCGCGCGCGCGGGCTGCGCCGTCATGTCCGTGGACTACCGCCTCGCGCCCGAGCACCGCCTGCCCGCGGCGTTCGACGACGGGGTCGCCGCCGTGCGGTGGCTGCGGCACCAGGCCACCCGCGCGGCGGCGTGCGACGACCTGTCGTGGTGGCGGGCCCGCTGCGGCTTTGACCGCGTGTTCCTCATGGGCGACAGCGCGGGCGCCAGCATAGCGTTCCACGTCGCCGCGAGGCTCGGGCAGGGCCACCTGGGCGCGCTGTCGCCGCTGACCGTCAGGGGCTCCGTCCTGATCCAGCCCTTCTTCGGCGGCGAGGCCCGCACCGTGTCCGAGAAGACCATGGCGCAGCCGCCGCGGTCGGCGCTGACGCTCGCCACCGCCGACTGCTACTGGCGCCTGGCGCTGCCGGCGGGAGCCGGAGCCAGTGGCCGCGATCACCCCTGGTGCAACCCGCTGTCCCGCGCCGCGCCGCGCCTGGAGACCGTCCCGCTGCCGCCGGTCCTGGTGTGCGTCTCGGAGACGGACATCCTGCGGGACCGCAACCTCGAGCTGTGCCGGGCCATGCGCAAGGCGGGCAAGTGCGTGGAGCAGGCCATGTACGGCGGCGTCGGGCACGCGTTCCAGGTGCTCCACAACTGCCACCTGTCCCAGCCGCGGACGCAGGAGATGCTCGCGCACATCAAGGCCTTCGTCAGCGCCAGGTAGCGGCAGTCGCCGACGACCCTAACACTCGCCGTCGCCGTGTTAATCAATCCACCACCTAATCCTAATCCAATCGAAGAGTAGATGCCGTGTAAGCAACCAGCCCTGTGAAGTACTATATGTATCAGTAGTAGTATGTGACTTTGAGCTACGTGTACTCCAGCAAAAAGCTAGAGCGGTCCAATGCCCAGCCCGGCAGGTTGTTGTAGCGGTGTCGGAAAGCAAAAGCTTATCACCATATACTATGTATGATCTGCAGTTCATTTCCTCTCTTGTTAAGCAAGCCTGAATGCCTGATGCTGTATTATTAACTCGCGGTGCCGTCGTCATCGATTCATGGTGTCCCAGCACGGAAAACCACGGGAATGTCCGGGGCAAATCATTGCCTTCCGGTCCGGCACTTTCTGCTTTACGCAGGCATCATGAAGTGAACAAACAAGTGTTTCTTTCCCTGTCTCCGTGTTTGGAAAGGAGATCTCCTCCGATCATTAGTAAGAGGCTAAATCGTGGCCGCCTTTGTCATGTTATTATATTATACTAGCACTACAACAATTCTCTAGTCTAGGCACAACCAAACCGGTTCCTCCTCCGATCCAATAGGCGACAGCATAGAATCTGTGGCCTCTTCCCGACGCTGCCGTGCCATGATGAACAGGTGCCTTGCGCCCTCAGGCCATCACAAGATGCCCAAGGCAGCAGCAGCAGCAGAGAGCACACACTAGCAGACGGGCGACGGCTACTGGCTACTACCACCAGACAGAGGGAGGGAGTGCGTGGTCCTCGTCCCCGCTTGCCGGAGGGTGCCCCTCGAGCACATGGTTTCGGCAGATAGCTAGCAGCTCGCGAATTGAAGCGCACGCAGCGTGCCTGTCATTGGCTTGGCCGGGCTCAGTCTCACGACCAACCACATCATGGCATGGCCGCAGCAGCTAATTTCGCGTGCACGCGGGCCAAACATCATGTGTGATCATGTTTGGATAAAGGTTCAGAAAACGCATGTCTGCAACAGGTAGCAAGTGTCGCCTCTTTGGATATATGCAAACGATGCCATGATTCTTGTATGCTGTTTTGTTTCAGGTCAAAATGATCTATCAAAGGACATAATTTATTTGACAGTAACACATGCAGTGGCCTAGTCTGATGAAAGTTCAGACATGGTCAACTGAAGCTGCCAAGAGCAGTCGCTACCCAAGACGAAAAAATGTGAAGAAAGAAAGAAACGAGATTACCATTTCCCACGAGAAATGTTTCAATCAGCGAGTTGGAGCACGTCTCTGTTTAGCCTCCCTTACACTTTCCAAAGCTCCGGTAAAGCTCTCACAATTCCGTCTGGAATCCACCGCAGGACACCTTTACAGTCAGCAGTCAGCACGGCCATATGAGCATGACAGCATTCCGCGGTTTTGCCGTGTAGCAGATCAAAATCGTTATGGGTGGCACCGACGATTGTGGTCCGATATGCTACCGGGCCATTGGAGATCGGCTTGTATCCTCGCCGAGAATCTCAATCTGCCCGCCAGATCTCTCGAGATTCCTGACCTCACCGGTCCTTCGTTCCACGCACCACCTTCAGCACATTCAGAGCACTTCTTGTCACTCGGTCAGAGAGCAGCTTCATCGCCTCCTGTTTCTCGCCAAAACATGCCCATCGGACGAGAAAGAAAGAACGGAAAAACTTTTGCAATATACTGTATAAATATTCCCATATCTTTGGCTGATGGAACCGCACGCTCGTGCAGTCTGCTGACCACGCGTGCGGTTTGTGCGGGCGTTTTATGTGCTTTCCAGCCTTTCTTTCACCCATCTGTCAAACCGACATGGCGGCGATGTCAAACCCGGATGCTGCAACGCTCCATGATGGTCAGGGTTACTGATTGGCCGGCTGATCTTATCCTCCTTGCAAAGATGCAGAGATGCACGCTTTATTTGGGGGGCTTCAAGTTGCATGCGCACATGCATGTGTTTGAAATTCAAGATGCATGTATCGATCAACACTACTACGAGTCTACGATATCTTTGAGCAGATCATCTGAAGGAATCAGAATAGATCAAGAGGAGGAATGGAAGAAAAAAAGGGAGAGGGATGAGGGAATGGAGTATTCATTCAGGCACATGCATGTCACCGATCGAAGCAAGTGATGTTGGATTGGAATTTGGAAATACCGACCGAGTTGAGACAAATCTTCTCTATGTATCTCGTTCGAAAGAGAGAGCTGATTTTAGCCGAGAATGACCACTCTATATGTGGGCACATTAACTCAATCTCACGTAGCAGGCAAGCAGCAACACTGTATCAGTATCCGGCTGCAGGAGAATGAACTGGAAAGCAAGTCGAATATGTCAGAAAATCTACACACAAGAAAATGAAGACACAACATCGCCCATGCATGAAGGAGAAAAGTGCATGTATATTCTAATAATAAAGACTATAAATAGCTAGCACATCCGACAGGGTCAGGTGTAAACTGAAGATCATTGGATCAAGAAGAACAAGATGTTGGCGAGGAACAAACTAATTAAAGGTGCTTAGACATAGAAAGCCGGATGGATGACAAAAAGACGGCACGCATGAGGAAGTCGTCCTCAGTGACACAGATGCGGCCATGATGATGAGTGGAAAAAGCTAGGGCACGCACAGGCAAAAGCGGCCGATCTAGATGGCATTCAGCCCGGTTAAGAATCTCGCGCTCGCCGGATGCTATCTTGACAGGGAAGCAGTATCGGCCACAGATCGAAGGCCTTTGTGGCTTTGACCAGACACACCGGCATATAAGAAAGAATGTCATGTCCTCTCTTCTTCCATCGTCTATGCGTCGTAGATGCATATATGGGCTGGCTCTAGCTCCATTATGGGCACAAGTAGGAGCTTCGCTTTTGGAATTTTGGAGGCCACTGATTGATGGTAGAACCCATTATTCTAAAGGAGTTTGCTCTCATTGGATGCTTGGATATTCGCGTGGCATTGCGCTGACTGCTGATGCGCATATAACCTTCTTCTTCTTCTAGGACTGTAGTTCATGCAGACATTGACTGAAAGCTCGACCGAGAGCTTCAAGTGGTAGTGGGAGGTGAAAGGAAGCAATTAGTATTTGACTCCCAATGCAAGTTCCAGTATCCTATCACAGAGGAGAGGAGCGCGTGCTGTTCTAAGTGGACTTGCAATGTCTCTAGTCCCTTCGTGATGAGCCTGGTTTAGGTGAATGAAAGTAACCGCTTTTAGGTGAAGAAATATGTGGACACTTTGATCACACGTCAAGCACAGCGAGGCCTATGCTGTGCGGTGCTGAGGTCTATGTGGACACTCTGATCACACACATATAGGTGAATGGAGAAGTAACCAATTTTCTTCAGTTCCATGTTGAAGTCAAACTTGACCATGACTACATGTGGAACATGTTTTCTGAACTTCTTCTGATAACGTAGCATGTCTAGAAGAGAAACAATTTGCCTGCTTTAATATGGGGGGAGTCAGAGCAGGTATACCTTCATATGAGTAAAAGAACAAGTCTCTTCAACAAGATGCAAGGGTCTTTTAGTTACTGTTGATACAAACAAACTGCAGATGTCAAACTAATGATCTTCAGTTTGGACAACTGTGTGCTTCAACTCAAAGGATCATTATGTGTTTAAGTACTGCAATACACTCAGATGGAGACTTAAGCTATGAAGAACTAGATCCCTTGCAAGTGAAGCGCAGTACGTTCTGTGTACTGACCTTATTTATCTTTCAAAAATTGTGTACTGACCTTGCAGCTGTCCGAAGACTGTACCTGCTATAATTTGTCTGTTCGCCTGAAAAGTAATTCTGATTCGCCACTGCTCAACGAACACAGCCGTACTGTATACTTGGATTCATCGTTTTTCATGAGTCTTCGTGCGGGAATCTGCAAAAAAGAAGTGTCCATTTCAACTGAAGCACTGAAGATCCGTCCAAGTAGTAAAAGGAGCTTTGAATGGTCAGAATGAAAAAGAAAAAAAAGGGCTACTGCTTTTCGACTGAAAGATGAGCTGAGGTAACAGCTGAGGAAGCCCTCAGAATATATTTCGCCTGTGAGAAGAAAACTAAGAGTAGTTTTTTTTCTTTTTGACAGGTAGAAAGAAAAGGATTTCATTCGCAGCACAGCATTTTACCTGGTGTGAGGTTAAGTCTCTATTCGACCTAATAAATCTCGCCCTGGGCACTTTTTACCTGCAAACCGCATTTCGGTTGCGGGTTCAGTTTTGGTTTTGTTCCCAAACCGAACAATCAACCCGAAGTACATGCCACAGATCACAAAAACACCTCCGTCGATCACTGAGTGCGTGCAATCACTTACAACATCTCCGGTCCAACAACTCGCTTATTGGGCTTCTTGGGGGCCTTTGAACTGACTCGCGACATGATCCCTGAAACGGGATCCTCAACCACAAAAGGTTGAGAATTGGGCCTTGGGCGCTCCTCCTCGTCGTCATCCTGGTCGTTTGCCTTGGCTCTGATCAAAGCCGCCGACACCCAGCTTTAATCAGGTTTAGAACGTGAGATTAAGATCTAGGGAATATGGAGAAAAGGCATACATAAAACGAAAAAGGTTTAGTCAGGTCTGTGATTCAGCGAGATCAATCCTCTCGAATGTAGTAACAAAAATGTCAGATCGAGTTAGCCCAAACGCTTTAACAACGTGCAAATCGATGTCATAGTTGCTCGATTGCATCGATCGCATGTCACTGGCTCCCGTTTTAAAAACGAAACAGGCGGCGTAACCCAAACCTCCAGCTCGGCAGCATGGCTAGCCCTGTTGCACCGCCGCACGGTTTGGTGATCGCCATAAACGCCAAGGGCCCGCGCGCAGCCCGGCACGGTGCTCTATCGCGCCCAATCCAATCGTAAACACACGTCCACTGTTCGTTTGCGTCACGTTCCGCCGTCTGTTGCTACCTCCTCTTTTAATTTCTTTCTAGTTGAGTATGCATTGCATGTAACCTACCCGCGCTACGTTCCGACGACCCGGCCAGCGGATACCTCTACCTGTCTCGCTCTCTGCAGCGCGTGGCCACATGCCAATTAACGTGCATGCCGCCCGATCCCGCAAGCCTCAAGCAGGGTTCGTCGTCCGATCCAACCCGCGGCACCTCGCTAGCTATGGTGGTAGGGCCGTCGCCGCCGTGAATGTCCACTTGTCTCATCTTGCTTGCTCCTGTCACGTTGCGTGGTGGTGGTGGGGTGGGGCTACCTACTAGGGACGATAATATAATACTATAGCATCGTTTGCGATCGAGCCTGGCCTGTCCGGCCCAGGGCGTTTTCGTTCGTCTCGCGACCCGCGTCTCTGCTGCTGTTGTTCAGGGGTGCACGCCTGCACACGGTCGCGGTCTCCGAACAGGCACGCTGCGGTCGGGCGGCGGGCCATGCCGTGCCGTGCTGTGCTCTTGAGTCTTGATCTTGGATGGATCAGCACAGCAGGGGAAGTACGCGTACTCCCAGATCCTCTACCACGAAATTAACGAGCCAAATTACCGGGCTAGCTAGCTGTTGGTGATCGTCGACTCATCATGAATACATACCGAAAAACCAAACATCAGTGTACATAACGAGGTTAATTACTCAATGCAGGGCCATCAATCGGCCAAATAAAAATCGTACTTACTATATATGAAAAAAAAAAAAATCCCAACCTGGCGAAAGCTCACTCGAGCGTCTGAACGAGAAATTTCCCATGGTAAACGCGGTAGCTAGCTACCGTGTGAACAAATCAGGGGGCAAAAATGGTCAAACCTTGTCCAATGCTGAGTGTATATATATATATATA
>JALGXP010000776.1:0-22977 GCA_023333625.1 Bothriochloa decipiens
GATATAGATATAGATATAGATATAGATATAGATATAGATATAGATATTAACTCAAACTCTATCACATAAATCTCTAGCTTTGGCACCATCAATATTATGGGAGCAGAGAAGCAACATTGTTTCCATGTTGCCGCTAATTGGAGCGCGCATATTGTAACATCCCGACCCAGTGCTTAATAGGATTAATAGGATACTCATATCAATAAATTCCAACATTTTTGCCGGAAGCCCACATCCAAAGACTCTAAGGTGAAGCATGCTTGACCTAGAGCAATCACCGGAGTGACCGACTGAAAAGTTCTTCCCTAGTGTGCGCGAGTGAGGACAAAGTGTATAGAAAAGACTGGTGTTGGTCTCTGAGGGTAGTTTGTGTCTTAGAAAAGTTGCCATATATAAGCAGGCTCGCACTACAAGAATTCCTTATGACGAGGCCTGCTTTCATCATATAATGTACCATAATATGATGCTAAATTTTGAGTCGTCATAAATCCATTTTGGCTAGAATCATTTGTGACGACATGGTAGCTTGTGTCACATAAAGGTTTTATGTATCGTCACAAATTGTCTATCCCAGGAGACGAGTGATGACTGAGTTTTTGTGACACTAGGAGCGGGCTTTACGTGACATTTGTGCGGTGTCACCTTTTGTTTTTGTCATAGAAGCTACCCTCTGCATCCAAACTACTGATTCGCTTGACTGGTACTGACTGCCCATGTTGCTCACCCTCATCTTCTCCTTCCACCTTCTCAGCAAAAATATATGGCACACAACTTCATTAACACAACAAACTCAATTGAAGTGTTGTCACTAGAAACAAATTTCATAACATATATAGTTTCATTCAAGAACCTTAAAGGGTACCACACATATTAGAGAATATATTATATATATGCACAGCATGTTCAAGCCATAACCTTAAAGGGTACCATACCACACATAGTTTCATTCCCACATCTACTATGCCCACTTGGGCTAACAAAAGTACATCATTAGTGGCAGACCACTTGGGCTAACAAAAGTCATCACATCATTAGTGCATACACTTGGGCCTCCAAAAGTCTTTAGTGCCATAGCTAGCTAAACATCCATCACTTTGCCTTGTTGTGCATGCCAGCGTCCTCCAAGATCTTCTCATACTTGCCTATCTTGGCTTGGATGGTCTCAATTTCCTGAAGGCACCCGTCAATCTTCTTATTATGGATGTCGTCCTTGACCAGTTGAGTGAGGTTGTCAACCTTCCAAGTGAGAGAAGCAATGCTCTGCTGCAGGGGTCGGGTCACACTTTCGATGGAGCTTATGAGCGCTGGTTGAGTCATCACCAAGTTGGAAACATGGTACTACAAATGGACAAGATGAACTGTTATAGTACTATGCTCAAACAACATTGAATACATAATAGCTGCAAATGTGTGTTTATAGGACTATAGGTAGCAACTGTCTATTAGTTCACATACACAGAAGTGATGACATTCAAAGCTATATCTTGATTCACATTCACAAAAGTGATGACATTCAAAAGTGATCACATTATCCAAATATTATGCAAATGGAACACCTTCAAGTTCAATGTACAACAAAGTAAAATTATAGACCTATGGCTATTTATCTCTGTGTCTATCTTTGACAAGTTAAATGCAAGAAAAAATTATTTCTAGCTATGGCTATTCAAGTTCAGTGTACAGCAAATGGAACACCATCAAGTTCAATGCAAGAAAAAACTATTTCTAGCTTGCTCCTCAATTGACAAGTTATGTCTTTCTTTGTCTATCATTGATGGCAAATGGCATGCTTGTTACTATAAAAGACCACTGCTTGTTACTGGCAAATGGGTATGTGTAATAGTTCTATATATGCTAAGTGACAATGCCATGACTTAGGCTAAACAAAAGACCAATGCCATGAAGTAAACCCTAATTTCCAGAGAACGTTGTACCTCGGTGCCAGTGGAGACGTTGTCGGAGCTGGACGTTGACCTGAGGCTGGAGCTGGATGGTGACCTGAGGTAGCCGCTGGACAGTGAACAACAATTGGAGGTGTTGAGATTGCAGCAGCATTTGTGCCCCCCGCGTAGAAAAAAGTTACAGAACTGGCTCTCTCCTTCAAAGCAGTTGCGGTAGAGCAGCCTCACGGCGTCGCTCTTTGCCGATGAAGAGGGAGAAGGGGCCTTCTTGGCCACCGTCGCGTCCATCTTCTTGGCCGCCGCTGCGGCCTTCTTGGCCACCGCCTGGGCCTTCTTCTTGGCCGCCGCCGAGGCCTTCTTATTTCCCACCGCCACGGGCTTCCTATTCACCACCGACGCGTCCTTCGCCCGCATAGCCCTTCCTAGGGCTTCTTCCTTTCTCGTAGCCACCGCCACGGACACCTTCTTTCCTGTCGCCAGTATGGACACCTTTGTCATCGCAGGCTGCACCAAGGAGGAAGGGGCCCACCTACCGGTGCTTGGGCCCTTTAGTGAGTGCCTTCTTGTAGGCTTCGTCATCCACGGCAGCGGCAGTGGGGTTGGGGGCATTGGCGTGGGCATGGGTGTGGGCGGCGGCGACGGCGGTGAGAAATGGATGCGATGAAAGGGGGATTTGGGGATTCTGGGCGTGGTGAAATGAGTGAAGTGAACTGACAGTAGGCCCACTCGGCCATGACCCTTCATCATATTTGTGAATTTAAGTTCACTATTCCATCAAACTCACTATCCTAGCGCATTGGTTATGTAACGATCTTGTTGTGCCAGAGATCTCTGGTTCGAGCCCCCATCTTGGGAAAATTTATACCATTTTAGATGATTTGTAATACAGACCTTTTCTTGTTCATAATATTTATTGATTAAAGCACACTATTCTAGAAGTTGTAGAAGTCATGTTCGTAATAATTATTGATTAAAATGTACTATATCATAAATTATTAAGTCATGTTGTAGAAGTTGCACACCCATGATCCTCGAACCACCCAAGAAATTGTGTTGACATCATTTTTTCAACTTCATTGACCCCTTGTTGTTCTGATTCTTCCCTATACAGGCTACAAACGAAGAAGATAATTAGTTATTTTGTGACACTAGTATTGAATAAAGATGGATGAAATGAAATGACTAGATGTACTCACTCTTTGTATTCATCAACCTCTTCGTAGTTATTTAAACAAACTAAACCATGGAGTCATAGTCTTTGTCTTGGTAGTGAAGTTTTGAAGCTCTCAACAGGTTAATACCATGACCAAAAATAGAGTAACCATTGCGTGAGATGTTATGTTTTTCATCTATGTTTCTTTCAGGCCTGGTGAACCTAGTAATGATGTCATTGAAATATGTTGAGCATTGGGTCATACACTCATAAGCAGTGTATGCCTCTACAATAATCCTTTAGGCCTTTCTTGATTGTGGATGAAACGCTTAAAGGTGCCCAACCTTCTCTCAATTGGATACATCCACCCATACTGCACCGGTCCCCTAAGGAGTGCCTCATTAGGTAAGTGTACTGCTAGGTGAACCATAACATTGTAGAATGTTGGAGGATAAATTTTCTCTAGCTTGCAAAGGATAAGTACAATATCTTCCTTCATCTTGGGTAGTGCATTAACCTTTAGAGTTTTAGAGCAAAGTTGTCCAAAAAACCTACCCAATTCAGCCATTACTTCGTCTTTGCGCACTAAACCACAATGGGCAGCTAGTAAGATATGTTGCAGCATTATATGACAGTCATGTGTTTTGAGCCCCTGCATTGTTTGTGCTCCCTCCAAATTGATACATCTTAATATATTAGAGGCATAGCCATCTGGAAACTTAACATTCTCACAAATTGCAAGAACTTCTTCCTATCTTCTGGTTTTAGGACGTAACAAGCTCTTGGCTTTGACGATGCACTACCACTATTATCTAGCAAATGAAGCTCTTTTCTGATACCTCTGTCCTCCAAATCTAGTCTAGCATTGATGGTGTCCCTTGTCTTGTTTGGAATATTAAGTAGAGTTGACAAAATATTTTCACATATGTTTTTCTCTATGTGCATAACATCAAGGTTGTGATGTAGCTTCAATTTTGGCCAATATTCCAAATCATACAAGCTAACCTTCAGATGCCATATTGATTCTTCTTCATTATGACATTGTTTTCTTGGCATTGGTTTATCTGAATTCTTGCCTGGAACATAGCAAACTTCATTCAACCTTGCCATAACCTCATCTACACAAAATTTCCTTGGCTTCTCTCTTTTTTCATGCTTACCAAAAGATCTGTTTGTCCTCCAATCATTGTTTTCAGGGAGGAAACGTATATGGTCTATGAAACCAATTTTGCCTCTAAGACTGCAGGAGCATGGAACCCCTAGTTATTCTGCTAGACATGGTGCCTAATGCAGGGTAGTCATGGATTCCTCATAGAATCGCTGCACACAAGTCAAAGTCTTTGCCTTCAACTCCGTCATAAGTTTTTACACCCTTCCAAAGCTTTACCATGTCTGCCATCCAAGGTTGCATGAAAATATGGAAATCTTTGCCTGGGTTTTTTTGCCTGGAATTAGTAAAGTGAGCATAAAATTGGATTGGTCCATACAAATCCATGGTGGAAAATTATATGGTGCCACTATCATTGGCCATATGCTATATGAATTGCTCATCTGACCAAATGGGTTAAATCCATCAGTAGCAATGTCTAACCTCAAACTACGGGTGTAACAACCCGAAATTTCGAACTACAAAATTTTTCGATAAAACCCTGAGTGATGTGGTGCGACATGTCATCATCTACCCCTTACATATGCATCAACCCTAGCATGTCATGCATGGCATTCACATGTTGCAAATTAATTAATATCTCATAACCATGCTCTATGTTCGCTTGTTACATTTTAATGTTTCATTTGTTTAACCATCATGTTGCATTACAAGAGTGAGTTGGATTTTTATTTGGTTTATGTGTTGGTTATTAAAAATAACAACATAATATTTATTTTTCACAAATAAATATTAAGGGAATAATACCCTAGAAGTATTTGGGCCATGTATGCTCACTATTCTGTTGCACAGAATAAGCACACCATATATATAAGTATATATAAAAATATATTTGAAAATGAAAAAGGAAAAGAAAAGGAAAAAGAAACGGAGGAGACAGGCCCGAGCAGCCCCGTCGAACCCCCTGCTCGCCGCTCGACCCCCTGCTCGCCGCTCGACCCCCCCTGCTCGCCGCTCGACCCCCTGCTCGCCGCTCGACCCCCTGCTCGCCGCTCGACCCCGCGCTGCGCGGCCCAACCAGGCCAACGGCCCAGCAAGAGCCGCGCGCGTCCGCGCGCCGCACCGAGCCTCTGTTGCCGATGAGTCGCTGACGGTGGGGCCTCGAAGTGGAACCCACGTGTCATCGCGCCCGCTGAGGTCACCCGACCGGCCGTGCGTGCTCGCGTCAGCACTGTTCCCCGGCGTCACTCCTAAGCAACCTCCCTCGACCGCTGGATCCAGTGTCGCCCCGCATCGACGCGCGACCGCAGGCCACCTGGACCGACCAGCCCGCGTAAAGTTCCCACGGCCGCAGGCAATATTCTCTGCGCGCGCGCGCACCTGCGCTGTCGCCGCAGTGGAGCGCTGCCGCCATAAAGAACTTCGACACCCAGCGTTACCTAGCCCCCTCTCGCTGTTCTCTGGACCCGATTCAAACCCCCGCTGCTGACCTGGACATCCCTTGACCGCTCGATCAAGCAAAGCTGTGATCGGCCGTCCGTCTGCTACCTACCACCGCGTTCGCCCTATAAAGCAAGCACCCCGGCACCCTAGGGTTCCCAGATCGCCGCCACCGCTCTGGTGAAGCCCCATTCCACCTTACCAGTCTCGTTTGGAGAAGAGCTGAAGGGGAAGGAAGGAGTCGGGGAAGAAGAGGACGCCGCCGCCGGAGCTGAGGAGGGAGACCGTCGACTCAGAGCCGCTGTTGCTGCGTCGAGGGCAGGAAGGAGGAGCAGTACCGTGAGCCGGAGCCGCTTGGACTTGTACCGCACCTCCATCCTCTTCGACCGTCGGTGAGCACCGCCATCGCTGCCCTCTCGAACCCTCCGCCGTGCTGTTGGCCATGGCACTCCGCCGTGAGCGCGTAGGCCCAGGTCACTACCGACCTCACTGGACACACCCGCACACACACACGAGACTAGCCGAGCCCCTCGGACCACGGCATCGGGAGGATGCCGGAATGGAAGCCGCCCAGTTCATCGCCGCACGCCAAGCTCCGCCGGGGCAAGATCACCCAGTCGCCTTTCTGTTGAGCCTCGACCTCCGTTGTTTCCGGATCCGCGCTCGCCTTGATGAGACGGACCCCGAGCACACCCTTGCTCTGCGTTTGCCTCACCAGAGCATCGACCCGAACCACCTTGTCGTCGACATGTCAGTACGTTGCCGCTCCAGAACGCCATTGTTCACCGTCGTTCCTGCCACCATCGACCACCCTCGAGGAGCAGGAAGAAGCCGGGAAGCTCCGCCGTGACGAGCTGCATCGAGTGGGCAAGATGGAGACCATGGACCCTCTCGGAGTGCCGTTGCCGTGCACCGAGGACCTGTCGAAGCTCCGCCGTGGGAGTTGCTGCCCGCGCGGACTCCGCCGTGTGTTTTGGTCACCGCCGGCACCTCGAGCAGATGTTGCGTGACTCCAACCGTCCATCGACGCCACCATTTGGAGCTGTAGTGACTCGGTGTGAAGTGTACATCGAGCACCGTCGCCATCGAGCCACCGTCTGCCGTCGAGCTCGACACGGAAGTGAAGCTGTCGCCCTGAAGCCCATCGACTTGACCGTCGAGAAGTCTCGAAACCGATGGGCGGGTTAATGGCACCAGAGATCCTTTGTGGCACCAGGAATCGAGGGTTCTTCCGCCGTCGATCGCTGAGGAGGAACTCCGCGTTCGAGCCGATCTCGTCCGAGACAGATCATGCGCTCGAGCTGAACCTCGAGTTCGACCCTTCGACAACCGACCCTCGAGTTCGACCCGTCAGAGGACAGACCCTCGAGTCCTACACCTTGAGCACCGTCACCCTCGAGCGCTGTCTGACGTAAGGCACGTCGCCAGGACCAAGCCCCCGACTTGATGACCGCCTACGTGTTCGCCTTGACGACCCGAGGACGATGCACGAGTTAGCGAAGTCCTGGAGCAGCCCCTCGCCGGATGTTTAACCTCGCCATCACCGCCCGAGCTCCGCTGTGGGAGCAGAGCAGTTTCTCCGTCTTCGAGAGTACCCTCGAGACAGTGTCCTCGAGACAGTGTCCTCGAGACAGTGTCCTCGAGACAGTGTCCTCGAGACAGTATCCCTCGAGACCGTAACCCTGAGACCGTGCCCTCGAGACCGTAACCCCCTCGAGATCTAACCCTCGAGACAGTACCCCTCGAGAGCATACCCCTCGAGATCGTAACCTTGAGACCGTAACCCCTCGAGCCCTAGTCCTTTTCAGAAAATGGTTAAATCTTTGAAAATTCATATCTTTTTCATACGAGCTCAGAAAATTATGATCCACATATCCAAATTTTCTATAAATCAAGCCCTGTCTATCTAGGCTATGTTTGAGTGTATTTGGATCTTCTATTTTGCATTCGTTCTTTGTGCTAATCTATAGGGGTCGCTTTCGCGACCGTTAAATCTCGTTACAGGCTCGAGCGAGGACAAGCTTGACGACAGTGACTACCAGGAGAAGTCCGACAGCTACGTCAGTGAAGGTGCCACACACCACCCAACCTCGTAGATCCCATTACGCATGACAATTATAGTTTGGCTAGTGCTTTAAATTCATGTTGCTATAATGCTATGCCTGTGCTAGGACTGCATGATAGAGTATATATATATTTGATGAGCCCTACCTTGTTGTAAACTATCACCTGCTTACCCGCTGTTATGCTAGCCACTTGCTTATCTGCTATACTTATAATTTCTATACTTCACTCGCTTACATTTTGATGCGACGTGATGAATCCGGGGAAGGCCTGGAGGGTGCCAGGCTGGATTTGTGAGTTGATGTTTCAGATGAGCATGTGAGCTGATGATGTTATATCCGGGTCTGGGGTGGAGCTTACGGCAGGGAGTAGGGTGAGGGTTGAGTCGATCGAGCCGGGATCTACGACGAGCTTTTGGAGCAAGTCTTGCCAGGGAATGGTTCTGGACATTCCCATGTGAGGAGCCTGTGGCGGGCTAACTGAGATGTGATGGTGGTCCTTGGGTGTGATCCTCGGAAAGGTGGAGCCCGGGATGAAGGTGCCGTGGTAGCACGTTAAAGATAAACCCTGATGAAGATATCCCGGTTTGGTCAAATCTAGGAACTGTTGCGCTGGTATCCGGACCTAGGAATCTCTTGCTTTCCACTCGCTCTCCATGGGGGGGAGACGGCCGAACCGCTGGATAGGTCGATGCCACTACTGCTAGGCGAGAAGTGATAGGAAGGTATATGCATGGGATGGAGCTAACACCCTACCGAGACGATCATGGCACCCCCTTCGGGAGTGGGTACATGGCATGGCATCCTCTTCGGGAGCGGATACATGCTCTCTTCACAGTTCCAGTGATCCAGTGCTGGATGGTAGAGTGGCATCGCCTATGGCAGTAGGCACCCGGAATCTGCCTAGGTGCGCGCGTGCATCGATGATGGTTATCTGGTGGATTAGTGAAACCTCTGCAGAGTGTATGGTTGATCGATCGATACATATGCCGAATCTTCGGCTATGGACCTTTCCTATGTTTCGCATGCACCGGACTAGTGAGTGGAGTGTTCTACCTTCCTCTGAGTGTGTTTTCCGGCCGTGAGCCAGTTTGAGGGCTGCGGGCCGCTGAGGCAAGCCAAGAGGGAGTTGGCTTGTCGACCAGAGTCTGAGAGGGTGTTGGAGATGAGATGAGATGATGCTACAGATATGGATAGAGATGGATGATGGGAATGGGGTTTGTGTTTAAAACTTGTTTATTATACTTTTGTTTTATATACTTGAATATTGCATAGGAAAACCCCAGCCTTATAGGTTCCTTTTGAGTTACCCTTATTTTTGCATCCACTTCCACAAAGCAATGCATAGGGTGGGAGTGTGGCCAGTACAAATCGTACTGAAAATTTGGTTTCAGGTTCAAGGAGTGAGTACTCATCTGGGGAGTACAGCGATTGAGGGTTTCGTGCCTACGCTCAAGTTGGAGAGAAGAAGATAGCTTCCGCACCTCAAGCTTTTATTGTTATGCTGCATGAACTCTGATTTCGCCCTGTGGCGATGTAATAAGTTATTGTAACTCCCTCTATTTGCACTCTTTTGTTCGATGTATGGATTATGGAATCAACTGTTATCGGGTAATGTGATTTAAATGGTCATATTACACTCCGACACTGTGGATTTCCCTTCGTGGAAATCAAGGTCGTTTCAACGGGGATCATCTACAAAAGACTTGAAAGTCTCATCAAAATCTTTCCAATTGAAAGTCTCATCAAAATCTTTCCAAGCTTCCCCATCAGCAGGATGTCTCATTTCATTTGCAACTAGTACCCTCTTTTCCTTGTGCCATCTTGCATACTGTGCCCTCTGCTTTGACATGAAAATTATTTAAAGGCGAATTGTATAATACCGAAGGACCTTGTGAGGAAATTTCTTTTTTCCCTCCTTGTTCACTTTCCACCTTGTGAAGCCACAAACTAGGCAATGATCATCTCTTTCATGGTCGTCCCAAAACAAGGCACAATCATACTTGCACATATAAATCTTAACATAACCAAAACCAAGCTTTTGAAGGAGAGATCTCATCTCTCTATAACACTTAGGAAGTCCAGGCACATTCTTCAAAGATCCAGAAAGCAACTCAAGCATAGAATCGAACCCAGATGTTGTTATCCGATTATATAATTTGATATGCAGCAGTTTAATAATAAAAGATAGCCTAGACTCCTCGGTGCATCCTGGATAAAGTTCACGCTTTTCCTCTTCCATGATTGTTTATACAAGTTACCACCAAAGCCATGGTTTGCTGCGTCACGCAAATCTTGAATCAACCCCTAAACTCCCCTTGCACCGTCATCCAAGACTTCTTTAGCTTGTCCTTCTTCATGAAGTGGTGCCTCATCATTTCCTTCCCATGACATATCCTCTGTTACAACAATATGTTCTCCTTCTGGTTCAACAGCAACATGTTCTCCATCTCCATCTTGTGCAGCAACATTATATTCCTCTCCATGGTGAATCCACGTAGTATAGCACCTAGACATTCCATTGAGTTCAATATCCTCGTGTACATCATCTTGACTTTTCTGGTTCAAGCATTTCTGGCATGGGCACTTGATCTTCTCATCTGGATTATATCTACCTTTCACATGATCCATGAATTGCTGAACACCAAACATAAAGCCTGGTGAAAATGGTTCAGTGTCATAAATCCAACTTCTATCCATCTCGACCTAGATAAATAAAAGGCATAGTAATTAACAATTGTGGAAACTGGTGGACTGCATAAACATCAACAACTAAGGATCATTGAACATCATTCAACTAGTATGCATACTAAGGAACATCAACAATTGGCAGTGTAGTAGCTCACCTTATGGGTTTGGTTCTCGTGGCTGCGGGTGGATGGACTAGTGAGGGAGTAGATCTTGGCTGGGCAAGCTCCACCATGGCTTTGATGGCTAGGCTCCAAAATGGTGCCTCATCGGCTACAACTGCAAAAGTCATCACCAGCAGGCCTGCAGCTGCCCGGGGAGGCGACCACGCTACACAGCTGCAGCTTCGACGGCCAGGCTTCACCACAAACTTTAGCTGCAGGGGAGGCACATGAGATGCTGAGGGGAGGTGAGGGAAGGGCAGGTGAGGCTGGAGGGGAGGGCCTGCAGCTGCTGTAGCCCTGCATGATGTCATCATCGGTGGCCCGGCCGGCTCTCACACCGGTGAGGTGGGGAGAGGGTGAGGTGCGTGTGGGCACAGCCAGTGGCCGAGCGGGCACATTGAGCCCCTAAGCACACATACCCTATTCCATATAAGACATGTGGGCCTAGTGTGTCAATGACATGTGGGCCACAAGATGTTCATCGGCCTCTCTTGCTCCCTGTTAATTGTTGACACTTTTATTTTTTTAATCCTTAGTAAAATCTTGTAACAAGTTTTTCTCATACATGCTAGCTCAAAATCTAATGGTTTTTTTTCTAAAATTTCTAAAATCATGATCTATCAATCTAATGAGTTAGTTTTGGTCAAACTTTCATGGAATAAAGTTTGAACAATTCAAAAGTTAACTTCATAAAAAAGTACAACTCTAATCCAAAAATTGAAGCTCCAAATGACTTCGGTTGCAAAAGTCATGAACACAACATTTGTTCCACTCATGAATACCAACAATTCTTATTTTGGCCATTTTCCCATTTGACAAAGTGGTAGTAAAGTACTTCAAAAATTTTACATTCCTTGTTAGAGTTTCATCAACATCTAGTGAGATATGTGATTTCTGTGAACAAAGTTTTTGTCACTTTGTTGGATGAACAAACAACCAAAACAAGATGTGTAGATATTGATGAGATATGCAATCTTTGTGTTCATCACTTTTAAATTTGAAAGTATTTAGTGCCCCCAGATTGTAGCACCATCATCAAAATTTTGGAAATTCAAAATTCAAACCATCAAAAAAGGGTCAAATGGAAAATATCCAAAACAAGCAATCTAGCTTTTGACGAGTTGAACAATTTTATTTTAAACAATGTTTCCATTTTCTATAGTTAATTACCCCAATAATTCATTTGAAATTGCAATAAGAGAAAAATAGTCACTTACAAGTGGACCTCCTGCACCAGAACCACATTTGGCACTGCCCCAGTCCGGCCACAGACAAACTGGGCCCACCCATCAGGCCCAAAATTTCGCCCACCCCCGCCGCTCTCTCCCGTGTTGTCCCTCTCGCTAACACATGGGTCCCACCCCGCCTCCCGCTCAAGCCACCAAAGCCCCAGGGCCTTATCCTCTTGCCTAGCCAGACTTAGGCGAAAAATCCAAAATCCCCAATCTCGCCCGCTCGACTCGCCGCCACTCGTCACCGCCACACCACGCCCACCGCCCACCGCCACCACTCGTTGCTGCACCGTCCACCGTCACGTCGCTTGCTACCAGACCGGCTTCCTTACATTAGCGCCGCCTCCTCCCTAACCCTAGCGCCGCCTCCTCACAAACCCTAGCTCCGCCGAGCATGGCCACTTCCTCCTCACTCCCCATGACTTAGAGGCGCCAAGCACTGATGATGTATACCCCAACACTGGAGGCCAGAGCCCCCATCGACCAGACCACTCCGCTGCACCGCCGCTTCCGCCACTCAAGGCCACCAAGCCGTCAAGCATGGTCTCCTCCTCTCTGCACAACTTAGCGACGCAGGAGCCGTACCTCACGCCACCAGAGGACCACCAAGGCGCAGGCTCGAGCCATACCTCACGACGTCGAAGGACCACTGAGGCGTAGGCCAGAGCCATACCTCAAGCCATCGGAGGATCGGGCTCCCTCAGCGGCGCCCCGACGACAATCTCCCTCACCTCTTCTTCGTCCACCTAAGGTACATTTCAGAGATTTACTAGAATTTAACAATCATTCTGGTAGCTAAGTCTGGTAACTTGCATAGGGTCACTTAAATTCCTGATTTTTCTCGGTTCAACAAATTGATTCTGGCAGTTAACAATCACTTTTGGACGCAAGTTATGATGTCTTGGCTAAATGTATGTACCTTGTGTTTGCTTGTGTTGTATCATTCCTGGATGCATGTGGCTCTGAGCTTGTCTTGTATGTCCTATGATGTATGTCTAAACTCAGAAATGGATGCATTTTTGCGTGTGTTGTATCATTCATATATGAAACTTCTTGGCTTGTGTGGTCAAGTTAGACTGAAACATTATTCCACACCCAAATGCAACCTATTATGTCTTTAGCTACATGTTGTTGTGTTGTTTACTATTATTGCATATCCTCTTAGCTCGATGTCTTTGAAGGATTATGAGGGTGCTATGCTAGCCAGAAAAAAAAACTTTTCTACCACATAAACCAGGTCACGAGATTACCACTCAATGTAGTCAACGCGTTGCAGCAGTGTCGTGCAGTTGCGTGGTCATCCGTCAAGTACACCCTTTGCTCACGGATCGTTCCAGCACATTCCTGACCAGTCCAACTAGTCCCTGACTAGTTGCCAACCATGGTGATCGACGAGGTTCGTCCTTGTGCCGCACATCCGAGATATCACACACGTGCGGGAAGAAGCAATGCGCAACCGGACCGCTAGGCCCGCGAGGAACAAAAGCGTGAGCGTGGGTTGGGCGACGACGGTTGAATAGATCAAGCAGGTCCTCTTGCCTTGCCCCTACCCCTTGCTTATATAGGCATCCCTATGCGGCCCCGACCTGGAGGCCCATCAGGAAACCCTAAGCCTTGTCTAATTCAGGTCCAACCCGAATTAGGATTCCATTCCTTAAGCGTGCGACCCTATGGGTTCACGCACACATAGACATGGGCCGAGTACTCCTACTCGTCCTATAGTTGACAGCGGCCTCTAGCAAGGCATGACAACTCCTATGCATACGTAAAGATCATATTAGACAAACCACTACGATCACGTACAAGGTATTTCCTTTGCCACACGATATATGGTTCAAACTCGTGGGTTAACATTTAACCAAGCACGGCCATGCATTTGTTGATCCAATCACTTGAGTGATCCAGTGATATCTCTCTCATGCGGAGAGGGGCAAATTTCTTGACTGTCTATGTTTCACAGTGTGCTTCCCGACCACATATTAGGTGAAAGGTTCTATTTATAACTTACTAGTTGAATGAAGTTTTCTCAACTTGAAACTATTTGTATCGTTTGTACTTGAAACTTTTGACTACGAGTGTTTGGATTTGGTAAGCATATGAAATACATTGTACAAATTCCATAGGCCTTCATGGGTAATGGGCCGAGGAAAGGGTACATAGGAACTGTCAACCGGACCCCATCATACCTAGTATTCGGTTGAAATGGGCCATAAAACCCTCTGTGGGGAGTGAATCTGTTATATTAATGTCCCGTAATGGAGGAAATCCCATCCGAGATTTGGTCCCATTGTCATGCCTAGCGGAATGCTTATTTAGCATGTGCATTCTAGATACATAACTTATGGATGGATGACGTGATCAACACCTTTTTCTTCTTCATGTAGAAACTCATCACGGGTGGTACGCTTTCCTTTTTGCCTGCACATTCTTATAATCTCTGTTGACTCTCACCTTTAGTCTGCTTTCTCGTTTGTCCTGGACACCTGACCGCAAGAGTGCGCCCTTCTTGCCAACGAATCTCATCTCTCCAACACTGCAAAATCCTTCCGTTAGCTTTCATCAGCTGTGTCTACTTGTCGTTGCCTTGCTATTTGCCAAGCAAAACTAGCTCTATTACTCCATATCAGTTGCGACAAAGGAGGGCCACCGATCCTTGGGAGATGTGGAGCTCTCATTGGTTCCATCTCGTCCATTGGAGGAGGGCACCATGGCATTCATCGGTGTTGGTATTAAGCGTAACTCTTATTTTTCTTTGAAGTTGAAAACATTATTTGATTTAAATTCCTTTTAGATGAAAAGTTTTACTTAAAACTTTCTTGCTGAATGAAGTTTTCTCAACTTGAAACTTTTTTGTATTATTTTATATATGTGAAACTTTTGAATTGGAAGGTTTAGACTTAAAAACTAATTACTTCCGGCTTCACTTGAGGCTAACTAGTACTAAAACCCACCAGTTTGAATCATGTAGGAATTTACTCGCTGCTCTGAATGAAATGGTTGTTTCCTTAATTGGATTCAATGTGAAAGGAGTCCCAGGAACTCAGCAGGATTGAACCAATGCAAGATGGCAGAGTAATTAACCGCTACCAAAGTGCCAACTCGGTTATCTTTAGTTGTTACAAGGAATTTTTTATCTGTAACAATTTATGACGAATCTAGCTGGTACTAATCCATGAGCTCTAAACAAGGAAAAATATAATATCTATTATACATATAGAATTGTGTGCTACAATAGATATTAGATATAGACATATATATGCACTAAATATGTGGAAACTGGATACCAATAGCAGACAATCATGATATGGTGCACATTTATTTTGGTCTAAACACGATGACAATACAATTTTTTTTTGAACAAAGATGACAATACAATTTGATCACGGTGCATACAAAAGGCACAGCCTCTGCCAAATCATTTTGCATTGCACAATCGAGCAGCAGCTACACGATAATCAGGACAATGGAGCAAGGTATCGCCGCCGCCGGGAAGCCCAAGGTGGTGTTTGTGCTCGGCGCCACAGCGACCGGGAAGTCGAAGCTTGCCATCGCCCTCGCCCAGCGCTTCAACGGTGAGGTTATCAACGCTGACAAAATCCAGGTCCACGAAGGCTTGCCCATCCTCACGAACAAGGTCACGGAGGAAGAGCAGGCCGGGGTGCCCCACCACCTGCTCGGAGTGCGCCACCCGGACGCCGACTTCACCACGGAGGAGTTCCGACGCGAGGCGACCGGCGCCGTCGCTCGCGTGCTCTCGGCGGGCCGCCTGCCCATCGTGGCAGGCGGGTCCAACACTTACATCGAGGCGCTGGTGGACGGCGACGGCGCCGCCTTCCGCGCGGCGCACGACCTCCTCTTCGTCTGGGTGGACGCCGAGCAGGAGCTGCTGGAGTGGTACACCGCGCTGCGCGTGGACGAGATGGTGGCCCGTGGGCTGGTCGCCGAGGCCCGCGCGGCGTTCGGCGGCGCCGTAACCGCCTACACCCGCGGCGTGCGCCGCGCCATCGGCCTGCCGGAGATGCACGCGTACCTGATCGCGGAGCGCGAGGGCGCCGCCAGCGGGGCCGAGCTCGCCGCCATGCTGGAATGCGCGGTGCGCGAGATCAAGGACAACACCTTCCGCCTCGCGTGCACGCAGACGAAGAAGATCCGACGCCTCAGCACGCTCGACTGCTGGGACGTCCGCCGCATCGACGTCACCCCCGTGTTCGCGCGCAAGGCCGATGGAACCGAGTGCCACGAGCAGACGTGGAAGAAGCAGGTGTGCGAGCCATGCGAGGAGATGGTGAGGGTTTTCCTCGAACCGTCGTCGTGCCTGACGACTGCCATTCCAGGTGTTGCAGCAACTGATGAAGGGGACGATGGCCGTGATGGTGGCGTCGTCGTCGCCACTACTGCCGAACCCGCTGCTGATGTCGCCCCCACTGCTGTCGTCGTCGTCGCCAGTGCTGAACCCGCTGCCGATGTCGCCCCCACTGCTGGCGATGTCGCCACCACTGCTGAACCCGCTGCCGATGTCACCCCCACTGGCTATGTCACCAACGCCGCCGTTGCTGATGCAACGGACACCATATCAGTAGCTAGCGCCTAGCGGACGCGTGTGGCCATGCAGGCAGGCTGGCTAGTAGGGTCTCCGGCTTGCTTTAAACTGATAGGTGAGTTGCATGGGAGAGGAAGAGAGATACAAGGTATGCGATTTGTCTTTTCTTTATAAATGTATGATGTATCTCCTTCTTTTTAAGTGTATCTCCAGGTAGCGTCTGGTTTAATATAATTATATATTTTTTAAAATCACATTGTATATATATGCTCACACTCAACCATATGAATATAAACATACTTATATCCCTGTGTAAGCATATACTCTATCCTGTGAGCAACCTCGGAAGACTAAGGTGGTATATCTTAATACTAACAAAATTGCCTCAATATATATCAATGGTACATCATCTACACTGAAAGACCAGTACCATTAAATTATAAATAAATCAAACAAATTATGAGCACATGTATCAATGAAGTGTAGCATTATCCTTATCTATTCTACATCAAAGGCATTCACCCGGCTTTATTGAAAGCTTAACGAAGGCCAACGATCCAATATACTAGGGTTACCAGTTTACAATTCAACGGCATAAACCTCAACAGGAAGAAACTCGATAGCAAAGTAACTATACGCCCAAACCAACTCTAAACGATCAACCTCTAGGTTCGCTGCATAGTAACGATCAACGAACTGAAATCAAAGTTACATCATGGGTGTTTAACAGATAGCCAGAAACCGCGCAAAAGCTCTCACGCATATCAAACTATGCCAGCTGAGTTGCCTGGGCCATCAGCAGCCTGATTGTCACAACCAGTTTTAAGAACAAAACCAGATATACAGTATATGTGAGTCTTAAAGGAAAAATCTCACATATAGCTACAAATAGTATCAATTACAATGCTTTAAATATAACATACACAATATATAAAAGATCATCTATTGAACAATCAGCGAAAAGACGACTTCAAACTCCGGGTGTAGACTTCACTCCACTGGATCCAACTGACTGGTTGATCACAAACCTAAAACTTCTCCTGAGGTGTGAGGGGAAGAGCAAGAGTGAGTCCACGTCGAACTCAACAAGTATAGCAATAAGGCAGTACCCATCAACTCATGATCAATGTAACATAAATAATATAAAGCATAAAATGGTAAACCATAAACATGTTAGCAAACAAAAGTCATCGTCTTGATGTAAAGATTCCAAGGCCGCTCGTGTCCTTGAGCAAGGCTAGTATACTAGTTTATTAAACTCTGCGCAGAGGTGTACACTTTCACTGTGAGCCATGATTTACCCTTTTGCCCGAGGCGGCCAATCTCTTAGCCCACTACCAAGGAGGACCGATAGGGTTCACTATGAAGCCTTTCAAAGGTTCGTCTAGCTTACTAGGGCTACCGGATCATCAGATGTAGGAACCCCTTCTAATATGGCACATTCCTTCCCGGCTATACATATAAGGACAGAGGTTATCCTGTACCCAACTCGGCAACCTCTAACAAGCTAGAAAAGGTCCTCGTACTGAGCTAAAGCCAGAGCCATATAGCCCTCATAGCTATACTGTAAATCCCGAAGGTTCTGTTACAGATAAATCCTCAAGTTGCTAAAAAGTCATTATTATCTTTTATTGCTTAAACATTAATTAAGTCACAAGATCCTAGTTACCTAAATAAAACCCAAGCTATACTTGCCTCATTCAAAGCTTTCGTAATGAACCTGCTGATTCTGGTTGTCGAAGAACTCTTGGTCTCCTATTCCAATTGTACTTGTCAGTCCTCAGCTTTCGATCTTTAGCACTCATGAACTGCTCTTCGTCTATTTGTAGCAAACAAGCAACACAAACAGACAAAGCTAAGAACAAACATCAATCAAAAGAACACTGAAGAAAGAGCGGTCTACACGGTAGAGCTCGTTACTACGATCATGAGAGCGCAAGAGTGACCAACAAAGGAGCTATCGTTGTGGTGGCACAACTAACGAGGTTGATCTAGGCTATACACATGTTGGAAAGGCGTCGATAGATCATTATTCTAACCCACAAATAAGTCACATTCTAGAAAGCCTAAAACATGGTAAATTTCACTACGATCATGTAGCTTACGTCGGTAAGATTCCAAAAAGTATAAGTTTGCTAAAAACAAAGTTAAAACTTGAAACTTATGGCTCAAACAAGGTCAGGGGCATAACCATAAATAAATAGAACTAATTTTGTATTCAAAAATAATTTAAAAACTGAAATAAAACTCATTTTGGACCTAAAGCATAAATACCGGCGACTTCAGGGTTCAAACTATAAAAACAACAGTTTGATTTGAACTGTGGTGGACTAAATCATAATTACAGAAAAGTCTAGGGACTTTCTGCAAAAATGCCAGAGCTGACCGTTCGGTTGACCAGGTTGACTGGTCAGCGCTTGCGTGGTGCTGACATGGCATACACATGGTGCCAGTGTGGCTGCCACGTCGCCAGACGGGGGGCCAGGTTGACCCACGGTCCACGGCCGATCTAGACCGCCCGGCTCAGATCTGACGGCTGGCGGTGGTTCGGCGGTGGTGGGTCGCCGGAGCAGTGGCCGGGACGGCGGCACGCTCGCCGCAATTGGCCAGAGCGGAGCTCTGGTGCTTGGATTGCGATGCAGAGGGCACTAGGGTGTCGAGCGCGGCCTCGTTGACTCGGCCGAGGGGTCCTTGGCGGTGAGGAAAGGCCGGAGGCAAGTCGGCTCGGCCGAGCACCTTTGGCGCCGGCGGCGAGCACGGTGGAGAGGCGCTGCGTGACTCAGCTGCGGGAGGTGATAGCACGAGAAAGGACGGCTCAACACGGCAAGCACGACGGACGGCCCCGCGACGACGGACAGGGGCCGGTAACAGCGGCGCACGCGACGGAGCGGAGCGACGGTGGCGGTGCTACGGCGATGACAGTGCGCGAGCACGTGAGACAGAGAGGGAGGAAAAGGAAGGCACCAGCGTGATGCTCACCTCGCTACGCCGCTCATGGCGGGTTTCTCATCGGCGGGTTCTCAACGCCGGCGGAGATCGACGACGGCCGGAAGCTTCGCGGCGATGGCTAAAAGCGGCTAGGGTTTTGTGGTCTCGCGAAACCGAGGCGGTGGCAGCCTAGGGTTCCCGAAGGGGTGAAGACGGCTCGGGCTAGCCTTATAAAGGTGGCAGGCGAACCTTGGGAGGCGCGCTTGGGCGAATCGAGCGGCGACGCACGTCCGCGCGATGCGGGGCGGAGGAGGACGCTGACGCGTGGGGCAGGGGAGTGGGGCCTACTTGTCGGTGACGCAGGGCGCAGGCGCGTTGTGGCCTGGCTGCTGGCGCTGCGGGCCGACCTGTTGCGCCGAGGCCCATTACGCGAGGTGCGGAGGAGGGTGCAGGCCGGGGTGCTGAGCTGGGCCGCTGGCGTAGAAGGGGAGTGAGCCACGGCACTGGGCTTGGCCCACGAGCTGCTGGCTGTGCCGGGCGGCCAGCTGCTACTGTTGGCCTGGTTTGGCCACGGCTGGCCAAGCTACTACAGGCTGTGGCCGGCCAAATGTGATCGTGGATGGCTGGAGCTGGCCAATGCTGGCCATAGTTGGCCAATGCTGGCCATAGTTGGCCAGTGGAATCCAGGAAAAACTCAAGGTGACCTCTATGGCTGCTTTGTGGCCGGCTGAAGTTGGCCATGGCTGACTGTGAGTGGCCACAGGTGGCTATGGCTAGCCACGGTTGGCCAGATGAGGCTAGGTGAGACCAGGTGTGGCCCAAGCTAGGTAGGAGCTGACCAAAGCAAGTTAGGATGTCTTAGAGGATGGTAAAAGGGTTACTAGACTGGAATGCTGCTGATGGCCAAGTTTGGCCACTGGTGGTCGGCTGCCGCTACTGCTGACCTAGCCGGGGTGGCCATGGCTCGCTGGGGCTGGCCGTGGTTGGCCTAAGCTAGCCAGTTGAGGTCAAGGGTGGCTAGAGCAAGCTAAGGAAAGCTATGGTTGGCTAGGGCAAGCTAGGGATGACTAGAGACCGACCTGGGCCCACTAGAGCTAGGTAGAGGATGGTGTCTAGCTAGAGCGATGGCCAACATTATAGAGGAAAAGGAAAGGCTCTCTCTCAATCTATGCAAGAGAAAGGGTTTTTCTGAAAATATTTTTCAAAACCTTCTCAAGGCAAACTTGGGTTTTCAAAGCTTTATTTTCATACTTGAGAAGAACCTAGTCGTGACTTGCTCGGGGTTTAGAAATTCTTTTTCATATACAAGCAAAACCAAGCAAAGCTCCAAGCACAAACCCATCTTTATTATCTTCATAAAAGTTTTATAAAGCCACACTTTTCATCATTTTATAATGATAACAAAAGAATAAAATCTTGGCTAATTTTAAAGAAATTAGTAAATCCTTTAGTTTATTAGTGTTTTCGGTTCACAACCCAAAATAGAAATTTTAGGGTGTGACACTGATCATCTCGTTTGTCTCGGGCTGCATCTTGGGTTTGAGAAGCGGTCTCCAGGACTTGAACAGCGACAAGGTCTTGAACACGATCATTGTGGGAGAGGATAGCACCTTCTTGTTGAAGACAACGTCGTTTCTTGTGTTCCACAACGTCCACATTGCCCCTGCACATAAACAGAGGATGGTCTTCTTGGTTATAACTCTACAGTCATCAACTAGCTCTTGTAAAAACTCTGAACATCTGGTTGGGGACTTAGCCCACCCCAGGTTATCTATTAGAAAAGACTAGAGAAAGCTAGCGATGGGGCATTGAAACAACATGTGATCAGCCGTTTCCAGCGCCCCACACATTACACATTCTGGTGTGCCTGCCCATTTTTTCATTTTTAGTTGAACTCCAGATTGGATTCTATCGTGGCATGCCATCCATAGGAAAATTTTGACTTTCAGTGGGTTACAGCTTTTCTAGATTTTCATCATCTAAATGTCTGTCATTATACAGATCTTGATGAGTATCTCCTAGATTCTTCTAATGCCCATTTTACCACATCTCTATCCTCTATCAATTGCACTATCATTATCTCTTCCTATAAGTCTATCCATTGTTCTAATACTTCCCCCATCAGTTGTCTTCTAAACTGAATCAACCACTGCCCATCTGCATGAGCCTTTGCTACACTAATATCTAGCTTGTATACAATTTGAAAGAGATTGTCATATTTTATCTTTAAAGGAACCCCTCCTAGCCAAACATCTAGCCAAAATCTGGTTTGTTTTCCACTTTTTACCTCTATGATTCTTCCTTTTTGATAATCATCTCTCACATCTAGCAGTGACCTCCAGAATTGGGAGCCTTTTCTGTTCCTAATCTGATAAATCCTTTTATCTCCTAAATATTTCTTTTTCAACAAACCACAACAGAGACTATTTTCATCCCTCTCCAGTCTATCAATCCACTTCACCATGAGGCAAGAATTCATAACTCTGACATCAGTGAAACCCAATCCTCCAAACTCTTTTGGTCTAATTAGTGCCTCCCACTTAATCATGTGGTATTTTATTTTTTTGTTGGTACCTTGCCAATAGAATCTTGATCTGGCTGTGTCCATTTTTTGAAAATTACCTTCATACAGGTAGTGCATCCCCATTGTATACATTGGTATACTGGATAGACAAGATTGCAACAAGATGGATTTACCTCTTGAACTTAAGAACTCACATTGCCAGGTTCCTAGTCTTTTGTCCATCTTATCATTGACATATGCTAGCTGTGCTTTTAAGATTTTGAGTGGACTGATAGGTAAACCTAGATACTACATGGGAAAGGTGCCAATTTTATAGTTCATTATCTCTGCAACTCTCTGCTGTTTACTTAAGTCAATTCCCACAGTAAACACCTCACTTTTCTCATAGTTTATTTTCATACCTCACATAGCCTCATAGCAGGCTAGAATCAGTCTAACATTTTCTAATATCTCAGTGTTATAATTCAACAGGATTACAGTATCATCAGCATACTACAAATGGGTAATACCTCCAGCAACTAATTGAGGGCTAATCCTTAAATAATTCCTGCTTCATTAGCTCTACTTAACATAGCAGATAGTGCATCTGCTACAAGATTAAAGAGAAGTGGAGATAGGAGGTCTCCCTGTCTCAGACCTTTGTAGCTTCTAAAAAACTCTCCTCTTTCACCATTAATATTAGTGCACACCCTTCCACCCTTTACAGCTCTACACATCCAATCCACCCATCTTTCTGAAAAACCTTTTCTCTGCAGAACTTTCTCAAGAAATTTCCAGCTCACCTTATCATAAGCTTTTTCAAAGTTATGTTTTAGCACAACTCATACAGATTTCTTAACTCTTAATTCATGAAGAACCTCTTGAAGCATAACCACTCCCTCTAAGATATTCCTTCCAGGGATGAAAGCTGTCTTGAAAGGGCTTATGACCTTATGCACTATGTTTGTGAGCCTCAGGGTCAGAACTTTTGTGATTATTTTGTATATCACATTGAGCAAGCAGATTGGTCTAAATTGTTTGAATTTGATAGTTGGCTTTACTTTGGGTAGCAGAATAATCACCCCATAGTTTAGTCTCCATAATTCTAGGTCGCCTTCATGTAAATTATTCAGCATGTCAAGGATGATATCTCTATAATGACTCCAGAAGGCTCTAAAGAATTCTATTGAAAAGCCATCAGGGCCGGGAGAAATATTACCTCTAATTTCCTTAATAGCTAAGTCCAGTTCATCCATA
>JALGXP010000777.1:0-22976 GCA_023333625.1 Bothriochloa decipiens
GATATAGATATAGATATAGATATAGATATAGATATAGATATAGATATTAACTCAAACTCTATCACATAAATCTCTAGCTTTGGCACCATCAATATTATGGGAGCAGAGAAGCAACATTGTTTCCATGTTGCCGCTAATTGGAGCGCGCATATTGTAACATCCCGACCCAGTGCTTAATAGGATTAATAGGATACTCATATCAATAAATTCCAACATTTTTGCCGGAAGCCCACATCCAAAGACTCTAAGGTGAAGCATGCTTGACCTAGAGCAATCACCGGAGTGACCGACTGAAAAGTTCTTCCCTAGTGTGCGCGAGTGAGGACAAAGTGTATAGAAAAGACTGGTGTTGGTCTCTGAGGGTAGTTTGTGTCTTAGAAAAGTTGCCATATATAAGCAGGCTCGCACTACAAGAATTCCTTATGACGAGGCCTGCTTTCATCATATAATGTACCATAATATGATGCTAAATTTTGAGTCGTCATAAATCCATTTTGGCTAGAATCATTTGTGACGACATGGTAGCTTGTGTCACATAAAGGTTTTATGTATCGTCACAAATTGTCTATCCCAGGAGACGAGTGATGACTGAGTTTTTGTGACACTAGGAGCGGGCTTTACGTGACATTTGTGCGGTGTCACCTTTTGTTTTTGTCATAGAAGCTACCCTCTGCATCCAAACTACTGATTCGCTTGACTGGTACTGACTGCCCATGTTGCTCACCCTCATCTTCTCCTTCCACCTTCTCAGCAAAAATATATGGCACACAACTTCATTAACACAACAAACTCAATTGAAGTGTTGTCACTAGAAACAAATTTCATAACATATATAGTTTCATTCAAGAACCTTAAAGGGTACCACACATATTAGAGAATATATTATATATATGCACAGCATGTTCAAGCCATAACCTTAAAGGGTACCATACCACACATAGTTTCATTCCCACATCTACTATGCCCACTTGGGCTAACAAAAGTACATCATTAGTGGCAGACCACTTGGGCTAACAAAAGTCATCACATCATTAGTGCATACACTTGGGCCTCCAAAAGTCTTTAGTGCCATAGCTAGCTAAACATCCATCACTTTGCCTTGTTGTGCATGCCAGCGTCCTCCAAGATCTTCTCATACTTGCCTATCTTGGCTTGGATGGTCTCAATTTCCTGAAGGCACCCGTCAATCTTCTTATTATGGATGTCGTCCTTGACCAGTTGAGTGAGGTTGTCAACCTTCCAAGTGAGAGAAGCAATGCTCTGCTGCAGGGGTCGGGTCACACTTTCGATGGAGCTTATGAGCGCTGGTTGAGTCATCACCAAGTTGGAAACATGGTACTACAAATGGACAAGATGAACTGTTATAGTACTATGCTCAAACAACATTGAATACATAATAGCTGCAAATGTGTGTTTATAGGACTATAGGTAGCAACTGTCTATTAGTTCACATACACAGAAGTGATGACATTCAAAGCTATATCTTGATTCACATTCACAAAAGTGATGACATTCAAAAGTGATCACATTATCCAAATATTATGCAAATGGAACACCTTCAAGTTCAATGTACAACAAAGTAAAATTATAGACCTATGGCTATTTATCTCTGTGTCTATCTTTGACAAGTTAAATGCAAGAAAAAATTATTTCTAGCTATGGCTATTCAAGTTCAGTGTACAGCAAATGGAACACCATCAAGTTCAATGCAAGAAAAAACTATTTCTAGCTTGCTCCTCAATTGACAAGTTATGTCTTTCTTTGTCTATCATTGATGGCAAATGGCATGCTTGTTACTATAAAAGACCACTGCTTGTTACTGGCAAATGGGTATGTGTAATAGTTCTATATATGCTAAGTGACAATGCCATGACTTAGGCTAAACAAAAGACCAATGCCATGAAGTAAACCCTAATTTCCAGAGAACGTTGTACCTCGGTGCCAGTGGAGACGTTGTCGGAGCTGGACGTTGACCTGAGGCTGGAGCTGGATGGTGACCTGAGGTAGCCGCTGGACAGTGAACAACAATTGGAGGTGTTGAGATTGCAGCAGCATTTGTGCCCCCCGCGTAGAAAAAAGTTACAGAACTGGCTCTCTCCTTCAAAGCAGTTGCGGTAGAGCAGCCTCACGGCGTCGCTCTTTGCCGATGAAGAGGGAGAAGGGGCCTTCTTGGCCACCGTCGCGTCCATCTTCTTGGCCGCCGCTGCGGCCTTCTTGGCCACCGCCTGGGCCTTCTTCTTGGCCGCCGCCGAGGCCTTCTTATTTCCCACCGCCACGGGCTTCCTATTCACCACCGACGCGTCCTTCGCCCGCATAGCCCTTCCTAGGGCTTCTTCCTTTCTCGTAGCCACCGCCACGGACACCTTCTTTCCTGTCGCCAGTATGGACACCTTTGTCATCGCAGGCTGCACCAAGGAGGAAGGGGCCCACCTACCGGTGCTTGGGCCCTTTAGTGAGTGCCTTCTTGTAGGCTTCGTCATCCACGGCAGCGGCAGTGGGGTTGGGGGCATTGGCGTGGGCATGGGTGTGGGCGGCGGCGACGGCGGTGAGAAATGGATGCGATGAAAGGGGGATTTGGGGATTCTGGGCGTGGTGAAATGAGTGAAGTGAACTGACAGTAGGCCCACTCGGCCATGACCCTTCATCATATTTGTGAATTTAAGTTCACTATTCCATCAAACTCACTATCCTAGCGCATTGGTTATGTAACGATCTTGTTGTGCCAGAGATCTCTGGTTCGAGCCCCCATCTTGGGAAAATTTATACCATTTTAGATGATTTGTAATACAGACCTTTTCTTGTTCATAATATTTATTGATTAAAGCACACTATTCTAGAAGTTGTAGAAGTCATGTTCGTAATAATTATTGATTAAAATGTACTATATCATAAATTATTAAGTCATGTTGTAGAAGTTGCACACCCATGATCCTCGAACCACCCAAGAAATTGTGTTGACATCATTTTTTCAACTTCATTGACCCCTTGTTGTTCTGATTCTTCCCTATACAGGCTACAAACGAAGAAGATAATTAGTTATTTTGTGACACTAGTATTGAATAAAGATGGATGAAATGAAATGACTAGATGTACTCACTCTTTGTATTCATCAACCTCTTCGTAGTTATTTAAACAAACTAAACCATGGAGTCATAGTCTTTGTCTTGGTAGTGAAGTTTTGAAGCTCTCAACAGGTTAATACCATGACCAAAAATAGAGTAACCATTGCGTGAGATGTTATGTTTTTCATCTATGTTTCTTTCAGGCCTGGTGAACCTAGTAATGATGTCATTGAAATATGTTGAGCATTGGGTCATACACTCATAAGCAGTGTATGCCTCTACAATAATCCTTTAGGCCTTTCTTGATTGTGGATGAAACGCTTAAAGGTGCCCAACCTTCTCTCAATTGGATACATCCACCCATACTGCACCGGTCCCCTAAGGAGTGCCTCATTAGGTAAGTGTACTGCTAGGTGAACCATAACATTGTAGAATGTTGGAGGATAAATTTTCTCTAGCTTGCAAAGGATAAGTACAATATCTTCCTTCATCTTGGGTAGTGCATTAACCTTTAGAGTTTTAGAGCAAAGTTGTCCAAAAAACCTACCCAATTCAGCCATTACTTCGTCTTTGCGCACTAAACCACAATGGGCAGCTAGTAAGATATGTTGCAGCATTATATGACAGTCATGTGTTTTGAGCCCCTGCATTGTTTGTGCTCCCTCCAAATTGATACATCTTAATATATTAGAGGCATAGCCATCTGGAAACTTAACATTCTCACAAATTGCAAGAACTTCTTCCTATCTTCTGGTTTTAGGACGTAACAAGCTCTTGGCTTTGACGATGCACTACCACTATTATCTAGCAAATGAAGCTCTTTTCTGATACCTCTGTCCTCCAAATCTAGTCTAGCATTGATGGTGTCCCTTGTCTTGTTTGGAATATTAAGTAGAGTTGACAAAATATTTTCACATATGTTTTTCTCTATGTGCATAACATCAAGGTTGTGATGTAGCTTCAATTTTGGCCAATATTCCAAATCATACAAGCTAACCTTCAGATGCCATATTGATTCTTCTTCATTATGACATTGTTTTCTTGGCATTGGTTTATCTGAATTCTTGCCTGGAACATAGCAAACTTCATTCAACCTTGCCATAACCTCATCTACACAAAATTTCCTTGGCTTCTCTCTTTTTTCATGCTTACCAAAAGATCTGTTTGTCCTCCAATCATTGTTTTCAGGGAGGAAACGTATATGGTCTATGAAACCAATTTTGCCTCTAAGACTGCAGGAGCATGGAACCCCTAGTTATTCTGCTAGACATGGTGCCTAATGCAGGGTAGTCATGGATTCCTCATAGAATCGCTGCACACAAGTCAAAGTCTTTGCCTTCAACTCCGTCATAAGTTTTTACACCCTTCCAAAGCTTTACCATGTCTGCCATCCAAGGTTGCATGAAAATATGGAAATCTTTGCCTGGGTTTTTTTGCCTGGAATTAGTAAAGTGAGCATAAAATTGGATTGGTCCATACAAATCCATGGTGGAAAATTATATGGTGCCACTATCATTGGCCATATGCTATATGAATTGCTCATCTGACCAAATGGGTTAAATCCATCAGTAGCAATGTCTAACCTCAAACTACGGGTGTAACAACCCGAAATTTCGAACTACAAAATTTTTCGATAAAACCCTGAGTGATGTGGTGCGACATGTCATCATCTACCCCTTACATATGCATCAACCCTAGCATGTCATGCATGGCATTCACATGTTGCAAATTAATTAATATCTCATAACCATGCTCTATGTTCGCTTGTTACATTTTAATGTTTCATTTGTTTAACCATCATGTTGCATTACAAGAGTGAGTTGGATTTTTATTTGGTTTATGTGTTGGTTATTAAAAATAACAACATAATATTTATTTTTCACAAATAAATATTAAGGGAATAATACCCTAGAAGTATTTGGGCCATGTATGCTCACTATTCTGTTGCACAGAATAAGCACACCATATATATAAGTATATATAAAAATATATTTGAAAATGAAAAAGGAAAAGAAAAGGAAAAAGAAACGGAGGAGACAGGCCCGAGCAGCCCCGTCGAACCCCCTGCTCGCCGCTCGACCCCCTGCTCGCCGCTCGACCCCCCCTGCTCGCCGCTCGACCCCCTGCTCGCCGCTCGACCCCCTGCTCGCCGCTCGACCCCGCGCTGCGCGGCCCAACCAGGCCAACGGCCCAGCAAGAGCCGCACGCGTCCGCGCGCCGCACCGAGCCTCTGATGCCGATGAGTCGCTGACGGTGGGGCCTCGAAGTGGAACCCACGTGTCATCGCGCCCGCTGAGGTCACCCGACCGGCCGTGCGTGCTCGCGTCAGCACTGTTCCCCGGCATCGCTCCTAAGCAACCTCCCTCGACCGCTGGATCCAGTGTCGCCCCGCATCGACGCGCGCCCGCAGGCCACCTGGACCGACCAGCCCGCGTAAAGTTCCCACGGCCGCAGGCAATATTCTCTGCGCGCGCGCGCACCTGCGCTGTCGCCGCAGTGGAGCGCTGCTGCCATAAAGAACTTCGACACCCAGCGTTACCTAGCCCCCTCTCGCTGTTCTCTGGACCCGATTCAAACCCCCGCTGCTGACCTGGACATCCCTTGACCGCTCGATCAAGCAAAGCTGTGATCGGCCGTCCGTCTGCTACCTACCACCGCGTCCGCCCTATAAAGCAAGCACCCCGGCACCCTAGGGTTCCCAGATCACCGCCACCGCTCTGGTGAAGCCCCATTCCACCTTACCAGCCTCGTTTGGAGAAGAGCTGAAGGGGAAGGAAGGAGTCGGGGAAGAAGAGGACGCCGCCGCCGGAGCTGAGGAGGGAGACCGTTGACTCGGAGCCCCTGTTGCTGCGTCGAGGGCAGGAAGGAGGAGCAGTACCGCGAGCCGGAGCCGCTTGGACTTGTACCGCACCTCCATCCTCTTCGACCGTCGGTGAGCACCGCCATCGCCGCCCTCTCGAACCCTCCGCCGTGCTGTTGGCCATGGCGCTCCGCCGTGAGCGCGTAGGCCCAGGTCACTACCGACCTCACTGGACACACCCGCACACACACACGAGACTAGCCGAGCCCCTCGGACCACGGCATCGGGAGGATGCCGGAATGGAAGCCGCCCAGTTCATCGCCGCGCGCCAAGCTCCGCCGGGGCAAGATCACCTAGTCGCCTTTCTGTTGAGCCTCGACCTCCGTTGTTTCCGGATCCGCACTCGCCTTGATGAGACGGACCCCGAGCACACCCTAGCTCTGCGATTGCCTCACCAGAGCATCGACCCGAACCACCTTGTCGTCGACATGTCAGTACGTTGCCGCTCCAGAACGCCGTCGTTCACCGTCGTTCCTGCCACCATCGACCACCCTCGAGGAGCAGGAAGAAGCCGGGAAGCTCCGCCGTGACGAGCTGCATCGAGTGGGCAAGATGGAGACCATGGACCCTCTCGGAGTGCCGTTGCCGTGCACCGAGGACCTGTCGAAGCTCCGCCGTGGGAGTTGCTGCCCGCGCGGACTCCGCCGTGTGTTTTGGTCACCGCCGGCACCTCGAGCAGATGTTGCGTGACTCCAACCGTCCATCGACACCACCATTTGGAGCTGTAGTGACTCGGTGTGAAGTGTACATCGAGCACCGTCGCCATCGAGCCACCGTCTGCCGTCGAGCTCGACACGGAAGTGAGGCTGTCGCCCTGAAGCCCATCGACTTGACCGTCGAGAAGTCTCGAAACCGATGGGCGGGTTAATGGCGCCAGAGATCCTTTGTGGCACCAGGAATCGAGGGTTCTTCCGCCGTCGATCGCTGAGGAGGAACTCTGCGTTCGAGTCGATCTCGTCCGAGACAGATCACGCGCTCGAGCTGAACCTCGAGTTCGACCCTTCGACAACCGACCCTCGAGTTCGACCCGTCAGAGGACAGACCCTCGAGTCCTACACCTCGAGCACCGTCACCCTCGAGCGCTGTCTGACGTAAGGCACGTCACCGGGACCAAGCCCCCGACTTGATGACCGCCTACGTGTTCGCCTTGACGACCCGAGGACGATGCACGAGTTAGCGAAGTCCTGGAGCAGCCCCTCGCCGGATGTTTAACCTCGCCATCACCGCCCGAGCTCCGCTGTGGGAGCAGAGCAGTTTCTCCGTCTTCAAGAGTACCCTCGAGAGCATGTCCTCGAGAGCATGCCCCTCGAGATAGTGTCCTCGAGACAGTGTCCTCGAGACAGTATCCCTCGAGACCGTAACCCTAAGACCGTGCCCTCGAGACTGTAACCCCCTTGAGATCTAACCCTCAAGACAGTACCCCTCGAGAGCATACCCCTCGAGATCGTAACCTTGAGACCGTAACCCCTCGAGCCCTAGTCCTTTTCAGAAAATGGTTAAATCTTTGAAAATTCATATCTTTTTCATACGAGCTCAGAAAATTATGATCCACATATCCAAATTTTCTATAAATCAAGCCCTGTCTATCTAGGCTATGTTTGAGTGTATTTGGATCTTCTATTTTGCATTCGTTCTTTGTGCTAATCTATAGGGGTCGCTTCCGCGACCGTTAAATCTCGTTACAGGCTCGAGCGAGGACAAGCTTGACGACAGTGACTACCAGGAGAAGTCCGACAGCTACGTCAGTGAAGGTGCCACACACCACCCAACCTCGTAGATCCCATTACGCATGACAATTATAGTTTGGCTAGTGCTTTAAATTCATGTTGCTATAATGCTATGCCTGTGCTAGGACTGCATGATAGAGTATATATATTTGATGAGCCCTACCTTGTTGTAAACTATCACCTGCTTACCCGCTGTTATGCTAGCCACTTGCTTATCTGCTATACTTATAATTTCTATACTTCACTCGCTTACATTTTGATGCGACGTGATGAACCCGGGGAAGGCCTGGAGGGTGCCAGGCTGGATGTGTGAGTTGATGTTTCAGATGAGCATGTGAGCTGATGATGTTATATCCGGGTCTGGGGTGGAGCTTACGGCAGGGAGTAGGGTGAGGGTTGAGTCGATCGAGCCGGGATCTACGACGAGCTTTTGGAGCAAGTCTTGCCAGGGAATGGTTCTGGACATTCCCATGTGAGGAGCCTGTGGCGGGCTAACTGAGATGTGATGGTGGTCCTTGGGTGTGATCCTCGGAAAGGTGGAGCCCGGGATGAAGGTGCCGTGGTAGCACGTTAAAGATAAACCCTGATGAAGATATCCCGGTTTGGTCAAATCTAGGAACTGTTGCGCTGGTATCCGGACCTAGAAATCTCTTGCTTTCCACTCGCTCTCCATGGGGGGGGAGACGGCCGAACCGCTGGATAGGTCAATGCCACTACTGCTAGGCGAGAGGTGATAGGAAGGTATATGCATGGGATGGAGCTAACACCCTACCGAGACGATCATGGCACCCCCTTCGGGAGTGGGTACATGGCATGGCATCCTCTTCGGGAGCGGATACATGCTCTCTTCACAGTTCCAGTGATCCAGTGCTGGATGGTAGAGTGGCATCGCCTATGGCAGTAGGCACCCGGAATCTGCCTAGGTGCGCGCGTGCATCGATGATGGTTATCTGGTGGATTAGTGAAACCTCTGCAGAGTGTATGGTTGATCGATCGATACATATGCCGAATCTTCGGCTATGGACCTTTCCTATGTTTCGCATGCACCGGACTAGTGAGTGGAGTGTTCTACCTTCCTCTGAGTGTGTTTTCCGGCCGTGAGCCAGTTTGAGGGCTGCGGGCCGCTGAGGCAAGCCAAGAGGGAGTTGGCTTGTCGACCAGAGTCTGAGAGGGTGTTGGAGATGAGATGAGATGATGCTACAGATATGGATAGAGATGGATGATGGGAATGGGGTTTGTGTTTAAAACTTGTTTATTATACTTTTGTTTTATATACTTGAATATTGCATAGGAAAACCCCAGCCTTATAGGTTCCTTTTGAGTTACCCTTATTTTTGCATCCACTTCCACAAAGCAATGCATAGGGTGGGAGTGTGGCCAGTACAAATCGTACTGAAAATTTGGTTTCAGGTTCAAGGAGTGAGTACTCATCTGGGGAGTACAGCGATTGAGGGTTTCGTGCCTACGCTCAAGTTGGAGAGAAGAAGATAGCTTCCGCACCTCAAGCTTTTATTGTTATGCTGCATGAACTCTGATTTCGCCCTGTGGCGATGTAATAAGTTATTGTAACTCCCTCTATTTGCACTCTTTTGTTCGATGTATGGATTATGGAATCAACTGTTATCGGGTAATGTGATTTAAATGGTCATATTACACTCCGACACTGTGGATTTCCCTTCGTGGAAATCAAGGTCGTTTCAACGGGGATCATCTACAAAAGACTTGAAAGTCTCATCAAAATCTTTCCAATTGAAAGTCTCATCAAAATCTTTCCAAGCTTCCCCATCAGCAGGATGTCTCATTTCATTTGCAACTAGTACCCTCTTTTCCTTGTGCCATCTTGCATACTGTGCCCTCTGCTTTGACATGAAAATTATTTAAAGGCGAATTGTATAATACCGAAGGACCTTGTGAGGAAATTTCTTTTTTCCCTCCTTGTTCACTTTCCACCTTGTGAAGCCACAAACTAGGCAATGATCATCTCTTTCATGGTCGTCCCAAAACAAGGCACAATCATACTTGCACATATAAATCTTAACATAACCAAAACCAAGCTTTTGAAGGAGAGATCTCATCTCTCTATAACACTTAGGAAGTCCAGGCACATTCTTCAAAGATCCAGAAAGCAACTCAAGCATAGAATCGAACCCAGATGTTGTTATCCGATTATATAATTTGATATGCAGCAGTTTAATAATAAAAGATAGCCTAGACTCCTCGGTGCATCCTGGATAAAGTTCACGCTTTTCCTCTTCCATGATTGTTTATACAAGTTACCACCAAAGCCATGGTTTGCTGCGTCACGCAAATCTTGAATCAACCCCTAAACTCCCCTTGCACCGTCATCCAAGACTTCTTTAGCTTGTCCTTCTTCATGAAGTGGTGCCTCATCATTTCCTTCCCATGACATATCCTCTGTTACAACAATATGTTCTCCTTCTGGTTCAACAGCAACATGTTCTCCATCTCCATCTTGTGCAGCAACATTATATTCCTCTCCATGGTGAATCCACGTAGTATAGCACCTAGACATTCCATTGAGTTCAATATCCTCGTGTACATCATCTTGACTTTTCTGGTTCAAGCATTTCTGGCATGGGCACTTGATCTTCTCATCTGGATTATATCTACCTTTCACATGATCCATGAATTGCTGAACACCAAACATAAAGCCTGGTGAAAATGGTTCAGTGTCATAAATCCAACTTCTATCCATCTCGACCTAGATAAATAAAAGGCATAGTAATTAACAATTGTGGAAACTGGTGGACTGCATAAACATCAACAACTAAGGATCATTGAACATCATTCAACTAGTATGCATACTAAGGAACATCAACAATTGGCAGTGTAGTAGCTCACCTTATGGGTTTGGTTCTCGTGGCTGCGGGTGGATGGACTAGTGAGGGAGTAGATCTTGGCTGGGCAAGCTCCACCATGGCTTTGATGGCTAGGCTCCAAAATGGTGCCTCATCGGCTACAACTGCAAAAGTCATCACCAGCAGGCCTGCAGCTGCCCGGGGAGGCGACCACGCTACACAGCTGCAGCTTCGACGGCCAGGCTTCACCACAAACTTTAGCTGCAGGGGAGGCACATGAGATGCTGAGGGGAGGTGAGGGAAGGGCAGGTGAGGCTGGAGGGGAGGGCCTGCAGCTGCTGTAGCCCTGCATGATGTCATCATCGGTGGCCCGGCCGGCTCTCACACCGGTGAGGTGGGGAGAGGGTGAGGTGCGTGTGGGCACAGCCAGTGGCCGAGCGGGCACATTGAGCCCCTAAGCACACATACCCTATTCCATATAAGACATGTGGGCCTAGTGTGTCAATGACATGTGGGCCACAAGATGTTCATCGGCCTCTCTTGCTCCCTGTTAATTGTTGACACTTTTATTTTTTTAATCCTTAGTAAAATCTTGTAACAAGTTTTTCTCATACATGCTAGCTCAAAATCTAATGGTTTTTTTTCTAAAATTTCTAAAATCATGATCTATCAATCTAATGAGTTAGTTTTGGTCAAACTTTCATGGAATAAAGTTTGAACAATTCAAAAGTTAACTTCATAAAAAAGTACAACTCTAATCCAAAAATTGAAGCTCCAAATGACTTCGGTTGCAAAAGTCATGAACACAACATTTGTTCCACTCATGAATACCAACAATTCTTATTTTGGCCATTTTCCCATTTGACAAAGTGGTAGTAAAGTACTTCAAAAATTTTACATTCCTTGTTAGAGTTTCATCAACATCTAGTGAGATATGTGATTTCTGTGAACAAAGTTTTTGTCACTTTGTTGGATGAACAAACAACCAAAACAAGATGTGTAGATATTGATGAGATATGCAATCTTTGTGTTCATCACTTTTAAATTTGAAAGTATTTAGTGCCCCCAGATTGTAGCACCATCATCAAAATTTTGGAAATTCAAAATTCAAACCATCAAAAAAGGGTCAAATGGAAAATATCCAAAACAAGCAATCTAGCTTTTGACGAGTTGAACAATTTTATTTTAAACAATGTTTCCATTTTCTATAGTTAATTACCCCAATAATTCATTTGAAATTGCAATAAGAGAAAAATAGTCACTTACAAGTGGACCTCCTGCACCAGAACCACATTTGGCACTGCCCCAGTCCGGCCACAGACAAACTGGGCCCACCCATCAGGCCCAAAATTTCGCCCACCCCCGCCGCTCTCTCCCGTGTTGTCCCTCTCGCTAACACATGGGTCCCACCCCGCCTCCCGCTCAAGCCACCAAAGCCCCAGGGCCTTATCCTCTTGCCTAGCCAGACTTAGGCGAAAAATCCAAAATCCCCAATCTCGCCCGCTCGACTCGCCGCCACTCGTCACCGCCACACCACGCCCACCGCCCACCGCCACCACTCGTTGCTGCACCGTCCACCGTCACGTCGCTTGCTACCAGACCGGCTTCCTTACATTAGCGCCGCCTCCTCCCTAACCCTAGCGCCGCCTCCTCACAAACCCTAGCTCCGCCGAGCATGGCCACTTCCTCCTCACTCCCCATGACTTAGAGGCGCCAAGCACTGATGATGTATACCCCAACACTGGAGGCCAGAGCCCCCATCGACCAGACCACTCCGCTGCACCGCCGCTTCCGCCACTCAAGGCCACCAAGCCGTCAAGCATGGTCTCCTCCTCTCTGCACAACTTAGCGACGCAGGAGCCGTACCTCACGCCACCAGAGGACCACCAAGGCGCAGGCTCGAGCCATACCTCACGACGTCGAAGGACCACTGAGGCGTAGGCCAGAGCCATACCTCAAGCCATCGGAGGATCGGGCTCCCTCAGCGGCGCCCCGACGACAATCTCCCTCACCTCTTCTTCGTCCACCTAAGGTACATTTCAGAGATTTACTAGAATTTAACAATCATTCTGGTAGCTAAGTCTGGTAACTTGCATAGGGTCACTTAAATTCCTGATTTTTCTCGGTTCAACAAATTGATTCTGGCAGTTAACAATCACTTTTGGACGCAAGTTATGATGTCTTGGCTAAATGTATGTACCTTGTGTTTGCTTGTGTTGTATCATTCCTGGATGCATGTGGCTCTGAGCTTGTCTTGTATGTCCTATGATGTATGTCTAAACTCAGAAATGGATGCATTTTTGCGTGTGTTGTATCATTCATATATGAAACTTCTTGGCTTGTGTGGTCAAGTTAGACTGAAACATTATTCCACACCCAAATGCAACCTATTATGTCTTTAGCTACATGTTGTTGTGTTGTTTACTATTATTGCATATCCTCTTAGCTCGATGTCTTTGAAGGATTATGAGGGTGCTATGCTAGCCAGAAAAAAAACTTTTCTACCACATAAACCAGGTCACGAGATTACCACTCAATGTAGTCAACGCGTTGCAGCAGTGTCGTGCAGTTGCGTGGTCATCCGTCAAGTACACCCTTTGCTCACGGATCGTTCCAGCACATTCCTGACCAGTCCAACTAGTCCCTGACTAGTTGCCAACCATGGTGATCGACGAGGTTCGTCCTTGTGCCGCACATCCGAGATATCACACACGTGCGGGAAGAAGCAATGCGCAACCGGACCGCTAGGCCCGCGAGGAACAAAAGCGTGAGCGTGGGTTGGGCGACGACGGTTGAATAGATCAAGCAGGTCCTCTTGCCTTGCCCCTACCCCTTGCTTATATAGGCATCCCTATGCGGCCCCGACCTGGAGGCCCATCAGGAAACCCTAAGCCTTGTCTAATTCAGGTCCAACCCGAATTAGGATTCCATTCCTTAAGCGTGCGACCCTATGGGTTCACGCACACATAGACATGGGCCGAGTACTCCTACTCGTCCTATAGTTGACAGCGGCCTCTAGCAAGGCATGACAACTCCTATGCATACGTAAAGATCATATTAGACAAACCACTACGATCACGTACAAGGTATTTCCTTTGCCACACGATATATGGTTCAAACTCGTGGGTTAACATTTAACCAAGCACGGCCATGCATTTGTTGATCCAATCACTTGAGTGATCCAGTGATATCTCTCTCATGCGGAGAGGGGCAAATTTCTTGACTGTCTATGTTTCACAGTGTGCTTCCCGACCACATATTAGGTGAAAGGTTCTATTTATAACTTACTAGTTGAATGAAGTTTTCTCAACTTGAAACTATTTGTATCGTTTGTACTTGAAACTTTTGACTACGAGTGTTTGGATTTGGTAAGCATATGAAATACATTGTACAAATTCCATAGGCCTTCATGGGTAATGGGCCGAGGAAAGGGTACATAGGAACTGTCAACCGGACCCCATCATACCTAGTATTCGGTTGAAATGGGCCATAAAACCCTCTGTGGGGAGTGAATCTGTTATATTAATGTCCCGTAATGGAGGAAATCCCATCCGAGATTTGGTCCCATTGTCATGCCTAGCGGAATGCTTATTTAGCATGTGCATTCTAGATACATAACTTATGGATGGATGACGTGATCAACACCTTTTTCTTCTTCATGTAGAAACTCATCACGGGTGGTACGCTTTCCTTTTTGCCTGCACATTCTTATAATCTCTGTTGACTCTCACCTTTAGTCTGCTTTCTCGTTTGTCCTGGACACCTGACCGCAAGAGTGCGCCCTTCTTGCCAACGAATCTCATCTCTCCAACACTGCAAAATCCTTCCGTTAGCTTTCATCAGCTGTGTCTACTTGTCGTTGCCTTGCTATTTGCCAAGCAAAACTAGCTCTATTACTCCATATCAGTTGCGACAAAGGAGGGCCACCGATCCTTGGGAGATGTGGAGCTCTCATTGGTTCCATCTCGTCCATTGGAGGAGGGCACCATGGCATTCATCGGTGTTGGTATTAAGCGTAACTCTTATTTTTCTTTGAAGTTGAAAACATTATTTGATTTAAATTCCTTTTAGATGAAAAGTTTTACTTAAAACTTTCTTGCTGAATGAAGTTTTCTCAACTTGAAACTTTTTTGTATTATTTTATATATGTGAAACTTTTGAATTGGAAGGTTTAGACTTAAAAACTAATTACTTCCGGCTTCACTTGAGGCTAACTAGTACTAAAACCCACCAGTTTGAATCATGTAGGAATTTACTCGCTGCTCTGAATGAAATGGTTGTTTCCTTAATTGGATTCAATGTGAAAGGAGTCCCAGGAACTCAGCAGGATTGAACCAATGCAAGATGGCAGAGTAATTAACCGCTACCAAAGTGCCAACTCGGTTATCTTTAGTTGTTACAAGGAATTTTTTATCTGTAACAATTTATGACGAATCTAGCTGGTACTAATCCATGAGCTCTAAACAAGGAAAAATATAATATCTATTATACATATAGAATTGTGTGCTACAATAGATATTAGATATAGACATATATATGCACTAAATATGTGGAAACTGGATACCAATAGCAGACAATCATGATATGGTGCACATTTATTTTGGTCTAAACACGATGACAATACAATTTTTTTTTGAACAAAGATGACAATACAATTTGATCACGGTGCATACAAAAGGCACAGCCTCTGCCAAATCATTTTGCATTGCACAATCGAGCAGCAGCTACACGATAATCAGGACAATGGAGCAAGGTATCGCCGCCGCCGGGAAGCCCAAGGTGGTGTTTGTGCTCGGCGCCACAGCGACCGGGAAGTCGAAGCTTGCCATCGCCCTCGCCCAGCGCTTCAACGGTGAGGTTATCAACGCTGACAAAATCCAGGTCCACGAAGGCTTGCCCATCCTCACGAACAAGGTCACGGAGGAAGAGCAGGCCGGGGTGCCCCACCACCTGCTCGGAGTGCGCCACCCGGACGCCGACTTCACCACGGAGGAGTTCCGACGCGAGGCGACCGGCGCCGTCGCTCGCGTGCTCTCGGCGGGCCGCCTGCCCATCGTGGCAGGCGGGTCCAACACTTACATCGAGGCGCTGGTGGACGGCGACGGCGCCGCCTTCCGCGCGGCGCACGACCTCCTCTTCGTCTGGGTGGACGCCGAGCAGGAGCTGCTGGAGTGGTACACCGCGCTGCGCGTGGACGAGATGGTGGCCCGTGGGCTGGTCGCCGAGGCCCGCGCGGCGTTCGGCGGCGCCGTAACCGCCTACACCCGCGGCGTGCGCCGCGCCATCGGCCTGCCGGAGATGCACGCGTACCTGATCGCGGAGCGCGAGGGCGCCGCCAGCGGGGCCGAGCTCGCCGCCATGCTGGAATGCGCGGTGCGCGAGATCAAGGACAACACCTTCCGCCTCGCGTGCACGCAGACGAAGAAGATCCGACGCCTCAGCACGCTCGACTGCTGGGACGTCCGCCGCATCGACGTCACCCCCGTGTTCGCGCGCAAGGCCGATGGAACCGAGTGCCACGAGCAGACGTGGAAGAAGCAGGTGTGCGAGCCATGCGAGGAGATGGTGAGGGTTTTCCTCGAACCGTCGTCGTGCCTGACGACTGCCATTCCAGGTGTTGCAGCAACTGATGAAGGGGACGATGGCCGTGATGGTGGCGTCGTCGTCGCCACTACTGCCGAACCCGCTGCTGATGTCGCCCCCACTGCTGTCGTCGTCGTCGCCAGTGCTGAACCCGCTGCCGATGTCGCCCCCACTGCTGGCGATGTCGCCACCACTGCTGAACCCGCTGCCGATGTCACCCCCACTGGCTATGTCACCAACGCCGCCGTTGCTGATGCAACGGACACCATATCAGTAGCTAGCGCCTAGCGGACGCGTGTGGCCATGCAGGCAGGCTGGCTAGTAGGGTCTCCGGCTTGCTTTAAACTGATAGGTGAGTTGCATGGGAGAGGAAGAGAGATACAAGGTATGCGATTTGTCTTTTCTTTATAAATGTATGATGTATCTCCTTCTTTTTAAGTGTATCTCCAGGTAGCGTCTGGTTTAATATAATTATATATTTTTTAAAATCACATTGTATATATATGCTCACACTCAACCATATGAATATAAACATACTTATATCCCTGTGTAAGCATATACTCTATCCTGTGAGCAACCTCGGAAGACTAAGGTGGTATATCTTAATACTAACAAAATTGCCTCAATATATATCAATGGTACATCATCTACACTGAAAGACCAGTACCATTAAATTATAAATAAATCAAACAAATTATGAGCACATGTATCAATGAAGTGTAGCATTATCCTTATCTATTCTACATCAAAGGCATTCACCCGGCTTTATTGAAAGCTTAACGAAGGCCAACGATCCAATATACTAGGGTTACCAGTTTACAATTCAACGGCATAAACCTCAACAGGAAGAAACTCGATAGCAAAGTAACTATACGCCCAAACCAACTCTAAACGATCAACCTCTAGGTTCGCTGCATAGTAACGATCAACGAACTGAAATCAAAGTTACATCATGGGTGTTTAACAGATAGCCAGAAACCGCGCAAAAGCTCTCACGCATATCAAACTATGCCAGCTGAGTTGCCTGGGCCATCAGCAGCCTGATTGTCACAACCAGTTTTAAGAACAAAACCAGATATACAGTATATGTGAGTCTTAAAGGAAAAATCTCACATATAGCTACAAATAGTATCAATTACAATGCTTTAAATATAACATACACAATATATAAAAGATCATCTATTGAACAATCAGCGAAAAGACGACTTCAAACTCCGGGTGTAGACTTCACTCCACTGGATCCAACTGACTGGTTGATCACAAACCTAAAACTTCTCCTGAGGTGTGAGGGGAAGAGCAAGAGTGAGTCCACGTCGAACTCAACAAGTATAGCAATAAGGCAGTACCCATCAACTCATGATCAATGTAACATAAATAATATAAAGCATAAAATGGTAAACCATAAACATGTTAGCAAACAAAAGTCATCGTCTTGATGTAAAGATTCCAAGGCCGCTCGTGTCCTTGAGCAAGGCTAGTATACTAGTTTATTAAACTCTGCGCAGAGGTGTACACTTTCACTGTGAGCCATGATTTACCCTTTTGCCCGAGGCGGCCAATCTCTTAGCCCACTACCAAGGAGGACCGATAGGGTTCACTATGAAGCCTTTCAAAGGTTCGTCTAGCTTACTAGGGCTACCGGATCATCAGATGTAGGAACCCCTTCTAATATGGCACATTCCTTCCCGGCTATACATATAAGGACAGAGGTTATCCTGTACCCAACTCGGCAACCTCTAACAAGCTAGAAAAGGTCCTCGTACTGAGCTAAAGCCAGAGCCATATAGCCCTCATAGCTATACTGTAAATCCCGAAGGTTCTGTTACAGATAAATCCTCAAGTTGCTAAAAAGTCATTATTATCTTTTATTGCTTAAACATTAATTAAGTCACAAGATCCTAGTTACCTAAATAAAACCCAAGCTATACTTGCCTCATTCAAAGCTTTCGTAATGAACCTGCTGATTCTGGTTGTCGAAGAACTCTTGGTCTCCTATTCCAATTGTACTTGTCAGTCCTCAGCTTTCGATCTTTAGCACTCATGAACTGCTCTTCGTCTATTTGTAGCAAACAAGCAACACAAACAGACAAAGCTAAGAACAAACATCAATCAAAAGAACACTGAAGAAAGAGCGGTCTACACGGTAGAGCTCGTTACTACGATCATGAGAGCGCAAGAGTGACCAACAAAGGAGCTATCGTTGTGGTGGCACAACTAACGAGGTTGATCTAGGCTATACACATGTTGGAAAGGCGTCGATAGATCATTATTCTAACCCACAAATAAGTCACATTCTAGAAAGCCTAAAACATGGTAAATTTCACTACGATCATGTAGCTTACGTCGGTAAGATTCCAAAAAGTATAAGTTTGCTAAAAACAAAGTTAAAACTTGAAACTTATGGCTCAAACAAGGTCAGGGGCATAACCATAAATAAATAGAACTAATTTTGTATTCAAAAATAATTTAAAAACTGAAATAAAACTCATTTTGGACCTAAAGCATAAATACCGGCGACTTCAGGGTTCAAACTATAAAAACAACAGTTTGATTTGAACTGTGGTGGACTAAATCATAATTACAGAAAAGTCTAGGGACTTTCTGCAAAAATGCCAGAGCTGACCGTTCGGTTGACCAGGTTGACTGGTCAGCGCTTGCGTGGTGCTGACATGGCATACACATGGTGCCAGTGTGGCTGCCACGTCGCCAGACGGGGGGCCAGGTTGACCCACGGTCCACGGCCGATCTAGACCGCCCGGCTCAGATCTGACGGCTGGCGGTGGTTCGGCGGTGGTGGGTCGCCGGAGCAGTGGCCGGGACGGCGGCACGCTCGCCGCAATTGGCCAGAGCGGAGCTCTGGTGCTTGGATTGCGATGCAGAGGGCACTAGGGTGTCGAGCGCGGCCTCGTTGACTCGGCCGAGGGGTCCTTGGCGGTGAGGAAAGGCCGGAGGCAAGTCGGCTCGGCCGAGCACCTTTGGCGCCGGCGGCGAGCACGGTGGAGAGGCGCTGCGTGACTCAGCTGCGGGAGGTGATAGCACGAGAAAGGACGGCTCAACACGGCAAGCACGACGGACGGCCCCGCGACGACGGACAGGGGCCGGTAACAGCGGCGCACGCGACGGAGCGGAGCGACGGTGGCGGTGCTACGGCGATGACAGTGCGCGAGCACGTGAGACAGAGAGGGAGGAAAAGGAAGGCACCAGCGTGATGCTCACCTCGCTACGCCGCTCATGGCGGGTTTCTCATCGGCGGGTTCTCAACGCCGGCGGAGATCGACGACGGCCGGAAGCTTCGCGGCGATGGCTAAAAGCGGCTAGGGTTTTGTGGTCTCGCGAAACCGAGGCGGTGGCAGCCTAGGGTTCCCGAAGGGGTGAAGACGGCTCGGGCTAGCCTTATAAAGGTGGCAGGCGAACCTTGGGAGGCGCGCTTGGGCGAATCGAGCGGCGACGCACGTCCGCGCGATGCGGGGCGGAGGAGGACGCTGACGCGTGGGGCAGGGGAGTGGGGCCTACTTGTCGGTGACGCAGGGCGCAGGCGCGTTGTGGCCTGGCTGCTGGCGCTGCGGGCCGACCTGTTGCGCCGAGGCCCATTACGCGAGGTGCGGAGGAGGGTGCAGGCCGGGGTGCTGAGCTGGGCCGCTGGCGTAGAAGGGGAGTGAGCCACGGCACTGGGCTTGGCCCACGAGCTGCTGGCTGTGCCGGGCGGCCAGCTGCTACTGTTGGCCTGGTTTGGCCACGGCTGGCCAAGCTACTACAGGCTGTGGCCGGCCAAATGTGATCGTGGATGGCTGGAGCTGGCCAATGCTGGCCATAGTTGGCCAATGCTGGCCATAGTTGGCCAGTGGAATCCAGGAAAAACTCAAGGTGACCTCTATGGCTGCTTTGTGGCCGGCTGAAGTTGGCCATGGCTGACTGTGAGTGGCCACAGGTGGCTATGGCTAGCCACGGTTGGCCAGATGAGGCTAGGTGAGACCAGGTGTGGCCCAAGCTAGGTAGGAGCTGACCAAAGCAAGTTAGGATGTCTTAGAGGATGGTAAAAGGGTTACTAGACTGGAATGCTGCTGATGGCCAAGTTTGGCCACTGGTGGTCGGCTGCCGCTACTGCTGACCTAGCCGGGGTGGCCATGGCTCGCTGGGGCTGGCCGTGGTTGGCCTAAGCTAGCCAGTTGAGGTCAAGGGTGGCTAGAGCAAGCTAAGGAAAGCTATGGTTGGCTAGGGCAAGCTAGGGATGACTAGAGACCGACCTGGGCCCACTAGAGCTAGGTAGAGGATGGTGTCTAGCTAGAGCGATGGCCAACATTATAGAGGAAAAGGAAAGGCTCTCTCTCAATCTATGCAAGAGAAAGGGTTTTTCTGAAAATATTTTTCAAAACCTTCTCAAGGCAAACTTGGGTTTTCAAAGCTTTATTTTCATACTTGAGAAGAACCTAGTCGTGACTTGCTCGGGGTTTAGAAATTCTTTTTCATATACAAGCAAAACCAAGCAAAGCTCCAAGCACAAACCCATCTTTATTATCTTCATAAAAGTTTTATAAAGCCACACTTTTCATCATTTTATAATGATAACAAAAGAATAAAATCTTGGCTAATTTTAAAGAAATTAGTAAATCCTTTAGTTTATTAGTGTTTTCGGTTCACAACCCAAAATAGAAATTTTAGGGTGTGACACTGATCATCTCGTTTGTCTCGGGCTGCATCTTGGGTTTGAGAAGCGGTCTCCAGGACTTGAACAGCGACAAGGTCTTGAACACGATCATTGTGGGAGAGGATAGCACCTTCTTGTTGAAGACAACGTCGTTTCTTGTGTTCCACAACGTCCACATTGCCCCTGCACATAAACAGAGGATGGTCTTCTTGGTTATAACTCTACAGTCATCAACTAGCTCTTGTAAAAACTCTGAACATCTGGTTGGGGACTTAGCCCACCCCAGGTTATCTATTAGAAAAGACTAGAGAAAGCTAGCGATGGGGCATTGAAACAACATGTGATCAGCCGTTTCCAGCGCCCCACACATTACACATTCTGGTGTGCCTGCCCATTTTTTCATTTTTAGTTGAACTCCAGATTGGATTCTATCGTGGCATGCCATCCATAGGAAAATTTTGACTTTCAGTGGGTTACAGCTTTTCTAGATTTTCATCATCTAAATGTCTGTCATTATACAGATCTTGATGAGTATCTCCTAGATTCTTCTAATGCCCATTTTACCACATCTCTATCCTCTATCAATTGCACTATCATTATCTCTTCCTATAAGTCTATCCATTGTTCTAATACTTCCCCCATCAGTTGTCTTCTAAACTGAATCAACCACTGCCCATCTGCATGAGCCTTTGCTACACTAATATCTAGCTTGTATACAATTTGAAAGAGATTGTCATATTTTATCTTTAAAGGAACCCCTCCTAGCCAAACATCTAGCCAAAATCTGGTTTGTTTTCCACTTTTTACCTCTATGATTCTTCCTTTTTGATAATCATCTCTCACATCTAGCAGTGACCTCCAGAATTGGGAGCCTTTTCTGTTCCTAATCTGATAAATCCTTTTATCTCCTAAATATTTCTTTTTCAACAAACCACAACAGAGACTATTTTCATCCCTCTCCAGTCTATCAATCCACTTCACCATGAGGCAAGAATTCATAACTCTGACATCAGTGAAACCCAATCCTCCAAACTCTTTTGGTCTAATTAGTGCCTCCCACTTAATCATGTGGTATTTTATTTTTTTGTTGGTACCTTGCCAATAGAATCTTGATCTGGCTGTGTCCATTTTTTGAAAATTACCTTCATACAGGTAGTGCATCCCCATTGTATACATTGGTATACTGGATAGACAAGATTGCAACAAGATGGATTTACCTCTTGAACTTAAGAACTCACATTGCCAGGTTCCTAGTCTTTTGTCCATCTTATCATTGACATATGCTAGCTGTGCTTTTAAGATTTTGAGTGGACTGATAGGTAAACCTAGATACTACATGGGAAAGGTGCCAATTTTATAGTTCATTATCTCTGCAACTCTCTGCTGTTTACTTAAGTCAATTCCCACAGTAAACACCTCACTTTTCTCATAGTTTATTTTCATACCTCACATAGCCTCATAGCAGGCTAGAATCAGTCTAACATTTTCTAATATCTCAGTGTTATAATTCAACAGGATTACAGTATCATCAGCATACTACAAATGGGTAATACCTCCAGCAACTAATTGAGGGCTAATCCTTAAATAATTCCTGCTTCATTAGCTCTACTTAACATAGCAGATAGTGCATCTGCTACAAGATTAAAGAGAAGTGGAGATAGGAGGTCTCCCTGTCTCAGACCTTTGTAGCTTCTAAAAAACTCTCCTCTTTCACCATTAATATTAGTGCACACCCTTCCACCCTTTACAGCTCTACACATCCAATCCACCCATCTTTCTGAAAAACCTTTTCTCTGCAGAACTTTCTCAAGAAATTTCCAGCTCACCTTATCATAAGCTTTTTCAAAGTTATGTTTTAGCACAACTCATACAGATTTCTTAACTCTTAATTCATGAAGAACCTCTTGAAGCATAACCACTCCCTCTAAGATATTCCTTCCAGGGATGAAAGCTGTCTTGAAAGGGCTTATGACCTTATGCACTATGTTTGTGAGCCTCAGGGTCAGAACTTTTGTGATTATTTTGTATATCACATTGAGCAAGCAGATTGGTCTAAATTGTTTGAATTTGATAGTTGGCTTTACTTTGGGTAGCAGAATAATCACCCCATAGTTTAGTCTCCATAATTCTAGGTCGCCTTCATGTAAATTATTCAGCATGTCAAGGATGATATCTCTATAATGACTCCAGAAGGCTCTAAAGAATTCTATTGAAAAGCCATCAGGGCCGGGAGAAATATTACCTCTAATTTCCTTAATAGCTAAGTCCAGTTCATCCATA
>JALGXP010000778.1:10765-22974 GCA_023333625.1 Bothriochloa decipiens
TAGGGTCCATAGAATAGACTCAAACCTACTTGGATGGCCATAGGAAAATATTCTGAAGACAGTAAATTTAATAATTTATACCTCGTTCATGGTATAATTCACGAAGGACAACCAGATAAGCATAAAGGACGCTGAAGACTTATCTGCGAAGGACTTCGAGAAGGCTCCTCTTGCCCTATAAAACGAGACGACGAGCGCCTGCAATCGCCATCCGCTCCCACATCGCATCTGCGAAGAGAGGCGAATCAGAACGACACCAGAGAGCATTCGCAGCATAACAACTCATATGTCTTCCATTATTACACTCTTAGTAAATCCCTTAAATTTAAATTTTATTAACCAGGCTCTGATACCACTGCAGCAGGGACCAGAGTATTCGTGACTAATATTCGAATTCAAGACTCAAATTTAAATTTCAAAATTCATGAGTTACTATTCACTATACTATTTAAATTCGTTGTACTATTCAAATTCATTGTACTATTTAAATTCGGAATATAAATAGTGCACGAGCACTTCACTCGTGTTGCACACTTTATATAAAATATTCAAAGCACACACTATTTGATACTATGCAGGATATTTAAATATTCAAAGACAATAGTATTCACTACTATGCAAATAATATAAATATTCAACGAGATTGTGCGCGCGAATATTATATGCGTGAACGATAGCGACGTGCGTGATTAATTAGCACGAGTGATTATTAAGTAAGCAATTAATTATGCGTAATGCGGATTATGTATGCGGAATTATATATTCTCAGGATCTTTGCAGGGCTGGCGAGACCAAACTTTCAGCCGGTCGTGCGACTATGCTTGTGTCAGTCCTACTCGGTACTCATCGTATGCATCACCTAGCTCGCTACAGAACCAGGCTAACCTGTTCATCTCCCTTGCTATCCCTAACCATGGACACACAGGACTCAGGCACTATCGTCTCCCCAGGCAGTTCCACCCGAAGGGAACACTTCTCTGCGGACACAGGGTTCTCTACAACGCCGCTACATGGGCTAACACGAGAACAACTCAACGCAGAGGTTTCTCCTCTAGGGTCCCTAGCATAGAGACATCGTCCCATATGAACAAGCTTAAAGGACAACTGGGATTAAAACAGAAAAGCTTAATCCATTTTCACAAGGCAAGCTTACATATAGCTTTCCTTTTCGGGAAACCCCAAGCGCTTAGCACAAACCTTAATTACCTTACAAGCACGGAAAGTCGGTGATCTTCCTTATTCTCTAATTTATAATACTGGTGGAGTAATACAGTGGTAGTGGATGGTTACTACAATGGCTAATGGTGGACTAGCTCAGACGAGTTCTGAGGTAGTGGGCTTCATGGTGTAGAGTTGAGTAGTGAGTGGGTGAGGTGATGAGCGGGTGCTTCGGTTTGAGGACGGATCGTTGAGCGGGTGTGGGAGCGGATGGTTCGATGCTGAATGCAAGCGCTCGACGTCTCCTTTTAAAGAGCTCAGAGAGCCTTCTGGAGCGTCCTTCGCGCTTTTCTGGCTGTCCTTCGAGTTTATCGTCTTCATAGCTGGATGTCGCACCGTCTTCAATTATCGGCTTCTACTGTTGCCGGATGGTGACCTGCCAATGTCGTTCCGAGGATAACGAACGCCTGCGTCTTCAATTATCTTCTTAAAGTGTTGCATGACAACGACTTCGTCTTCAATAATTGATGTTTTCTCTGATGGATTTGGGACATTCAGAATATTTTATTCTATTCACTATATATTCCTTTTGCGCTGGCTGTTTTAGTCTTGAAAAATTCAGGGGGTATGGTATGGTCTTCCACGTCCGAATGATTAATGTTAAAAATATTAATCAAAACTCTGGCACGTGTGTATATTATTCTATATTATTCTTTCCTGGGCCAAATTATTGATAAACCTTATCAACATAGGGAATATATATTCATTGATATTGATCACAGCCTGCCTAGACTTTTCTTATTTAGTCAATATCTTCTTCAATGTCTAAATCATCATGCTGGCATATTTCATGAAGAGATAATAAATCTCTATATTCTTTTCTTAGATCACATTCTTCACCATAATTGGGCTCGATCAATATTCTAATCCCTCGTTGTTCAACATAGGGAATATATTTCTCGATATTGATCTGGAGACTTATTTATTTCAATATTCATAATATTAGAATCTATCATTCTGATGGTTGCCCATGACCACGGATATCCAACATATTGTCATCTAGCATATCATTGATATCTTCATCAGATATATGTGCATTCATCTTTGAATCATAGTCTTTTTTGATATATTCCTCGTAATCTTTCCTTATGCTTTGCTCATAGTCTTGGTTTATATTTTGGAAATTCATATTTATTTCATTCTTAACTTCCTGCAAGACTTCATCTTTTATACTTTTCTTTAATTGAGGAATAATTAAGTTAAGCCTTTCTTTTATTCTTTTATCAATATCATCATCATTTGATATTTCTGTAACATCTTTATATGTGGGCATTTTTGATGAGCTTGCTTCTTGCATATTCATTCCTGGCTCATTGATTTTCATATCTCTTGCCCTTTTATATTTTTGAATATAATCTTTTGCTTCTGGTTGTATAAAATAATTTATTCCCAAAAGACTTCGTGCATATGATAGAGCTTGGTCAATATCTAGATATTTTTTGAATGAAGGCTTACCCCTTCCTTCTCTTTCTATTTCTATCTGCTGAGATATAATTGATTCATATGTTAAATAAACTCCTGGCACGGTTCCTCTATATATAACATATATGGGTTTCTTTTTTATATATTCAAACAGTTCTTTCTGCTGTATTTTTCCATTTATCATATTAAAATATTCGACTAGGCTATTTAATATTGCTAACATATATCCTCTTTCTTCCCTCTTATTGTTATATTGAAACCAAAAGTTGTCTAGAATGCATTCTTGAACACTGTCTAGAACTATATGGTCTTTAGGCTTGAATTTATATGTATTTGGAGAAAATATTCTTAACTTATTCTCAGCTCCAAAATAGTAATTTTTATCCCCATTGAGGCTTGTTCCTTTCTTCATTCCTGTAAAACAGATGATCGTGAAAATATATCAGGTAAGATATTATCTTTACCTTTTATATGTTCAAATATAACTTTATAACCATTTCCAGTGATAATATCTTCAAATAAGACCCATCTTCTAGTTGAACTTTTCTTACTGTTAATTTTATTATAATATCTACATATAGCTTCGCAGTCTGTTCTTACTGTAAACTCTTTAAACCCTAGATATAATCTAAAAGCATTTATTGCATTGATAACGGTTAGAATTTCTCTATCGGTATTGTTTATCGTTTTTAACTTATATTTACCTGAAGCATATCTACATATTTTTTTTCTAACTTTGGTGAATATTTGTGAGGCTTTTGCTTAAGTATTGCACCCCATCCTAATTCTGATGCATCTGTTTCTATAATAAAATAGTTATCATCTAAAGGTAATTCTAAGGGTTTTAAATCTTTAACCTTTTCTTTTATAATTCTAACTAATTTTGTATCTTCAGAATTAAAATACTTTTGTCCATTCTTTCTTAACTTCGCATATAATGGACCAGCTAATTTTGCTAAATTTTCTATATAATTTCTAGCATAATTTACTATTCTTAGGAACTGTTGTAATGTCTTCTTATCATTCATGACATCTGAAAATTATAATATTTTCTTTGCAATATGATCTTGCAAATGAATTTTTCCCTCTCCTATTTCATAGCCTAAGAAATTTATCTTTTCTTTGCATATTTCCATTTTTCTTTTTAAAAGTATTAACCCATATTGCTCTACCTTTCTAAAAAATGTTTCTAAATGAGCTATGTGCTCTTTGTAAGATTTTAAAAAGATTAAAAGATCATCAATATAAACTAGTATGAATTCTTGATTTTCATTAAAGATATTCTGTATTTTTCTTTGAAATAAGGCAGGGGCATTTTTCAAACCTAAAGGCATTACTATCCATTCGTAATGACCTTGAGGACATATGAAAGCAGTCCATTCTATTGATTCTTCTGCCATTTTTACTTGCCAAAAACCAGCTTTTAAATCAAATTTTAAAAAATATTTACAACCTTGTATCCTATTTATCCATTCTTGCTTATTTGGGATATTATATGCATCATCTATAGTATTATCATTTAGTCTTTTATAATTAATAACCATTCTTGATTTTCCTCTGGCTATTTTAGCATGATTTCTAACTATAAATGCTGCTGATCTGTGAGGACTTCGACTTTCTCTTATAGCTCCAAGTTTTAACAATTCTTCTATATGTATTTTAAATTCTTCTATATATTTAGGTGTTGCTTCTATAGGACTTGTCTTAATTATATATTCTGGATTTATTATATTAATTTTACGTACTATACCATTCTTATCCCAATGTTTCATTAGTATTTCTCCAATTATTTGAATATCTTCTAGTCTTTGGACTATTTTGTCTATATCTTTTTTAGACTTTATGTCCCTATACCAGTTTGGCGCTAGTGATTGTAAACTAATGCCTTCTATACTTGAATTTGCAACATGAAATTCTTCTATATTTTCGCCCAACTCTTTATTTCTATAATTATCAGACCCTTCAATTTTTAGATTAGACCTATCTAAATTAGAATTTATATTTCTTTGTATTTCTGTTATGTATGGAATATTATCTTGATGAGGGATAAAAGTAATTCCTTGCTCATGTATAATTGTTGTTTGTACTGAAAATTGTAAAAATCTTAAACCTAGTAACATATCAACACTTATCATAGATAAATCTCTTATTGTAATTTTATCTATTATATATTTGGTATTGTTTATTTGTATTTCTATATTATAAGCTAATTGATTATGAGGTCTTTGTGTTCCAGACATATCAGTAGATATTTCTGCTTTATTTTGATCTATTGTATGAACGATTTCTAGGCATCTTACAAAATATTTATCATGTATAATATTCTTTGTGCAACCAGTATCTATCAACGCTAATGTTTTACAAGACATATTTGGAGTTAAGTTTAATTTTACAGGTATTCTTATTCCTACTATATCTTTGAATGATAACCTAACTATATATTTGCTACCAAAATTTATTATAGCATCTTTTAATTATGTAGCTTTATCATCTTTTTTATTTATTATAGTCTGCTCTTTTAACTCAGTATTAGTGATAATATTTCTATCATTCTTATATTCTTCATTAAGTTCAATTTTAGCTCTTAATTCTTCTAATTCTGCTTCCAAAGTATTTACTCTGTTTTCTAAATTTCTGACTCTACTTGTCAATATTTTATCTTCTTGTTCTAATTTTATCTCTTGTCTTTATTTCTGATTATTTGTCTTTAAACAAGAAACACATGCTTGTTTTAAACATTTACTACATGTGGCTCTATTTTCTTGACTAGGGTAGTATATGCAAAATATACATTTTATATTATAGTCACCTCTTCCTTTTATCCAATCATGTTCACAACCATCTTGATCCATAAATTCAATATTTACTTCTATTGAATTTTTAGTATTATTAGATATAATATCTAATCCTTCCATAGCATTATCTAAATTATATAATTCTTTATCACATAACGTGTCTATAAAATCTTTATAACTTTGAGCATTATCTTCTTCTTCATCATAGCTTTCTAATAAAAGCTGTTGATTAATATTCAACTGCTCATGTTTGTCTATATTATATTTAATATTATTGCTCTGCACAACTTCTTCAGCATCATAATTTTCTTTGTCTTTATTCAACATAACTTCTTTCACAGTAGATGTTTTAAGATATTTATTTTCTAGTGCTCTTTCCTCCTTGATTTTATTAAGACTATAAATCTTTCTCCTAAAATAGATTTTTTCTCTCTTATAGCATTCCATTCACTTATACCAGTTCTAAAATATTCATCAGAATTTTTCTAATCTTTTGTTCATAAGTTTTAATTTGGCTATCTATGTCTTCTATTATTACACTCTTAGTAAATCCCTTAAATTCAAATTTTATTAACCAGGCTCCGATACCACTACGGCAGGGAGTACGGGGTATTCGTGACTAATATTCGAATTCAAGACTCAAATTTAAATTTCAAAATTCATGAGTTACTATTTACTATACTATTCAAATTTGTTGTACTATTCAAATTCGTTGTACTATTCAAATTCCCGGAGTATTCGTGACTAATATTCGAATTCAAGACTCAAATTTAATTTTCAAAATTCATAAGTTACTATTCACTACACTATTCAAATTCGTTGTACTATTCAAATTTGGAATATGAATAGTGCACGAGCACTTCACTCATGTTGCACACTTTATATAAAATATTCAAAGCACATACTATTTGGATACTATGCAGGATATTTAAATATTCAAAGGCAATAGTATTCACTACTATGCAAACAATATAAATATTCAACGAGACTGTGCGCACGAATATTATATGCGTGAACGATAGCGACATGCGTGATTAATTAGCACGAGTGATTATTAAGTGAGCAATTAATTATGCGTAATGCGGATTATGTATGCGAAATTATATATTCTCAGGATCTTTGCAGGGCTGGCGAGACCAAACTTTCAGCCGGTCGTGCGACTATGCTTGTGTCAGTCCTACTCGGTACTCACCGTATGCATCACCTAGCTCGCTACAGAACCAGGCTAACCTGTTCATCTCCCTTGCTATCCCCAACCATGGACACACAGGACTCAGGCACTATCGTCTCCCCAGGCAGTTCCACCCGAAGGGAACACTTCTCTGCGGACATAAGGTTCTCTACAATGCCGCTATATGGGCTCACACGAGAACAACTCAACGCAGAGGTTTCTCCTCTAGGGTCCCTAGCATAGAGACATCGTCCCATATGAACAAGCTTAAAGGACAACTGGGATTAAAACAGAAAAGTTTAATCTATTTTCACAAGGCAAGCTTACATACGGTTTTCCCTTTCGGGAAACCCCAAACACTTAGCACAAACCTTAATTATCTTACAAGCACGGGAAGTCGGTGATCTTCCTTATTCTCTAATTTACAACGCTGGTGGAGTAATACAGTGGTAGTGGATGGTTACTATAATGGCTAATGGTGGACTAGCTCAGACGAGTTCTGAGGTAGTGGGCTTCATGGTGTAGAGTGGAGTAGTGAGTGGGTGAGGTAATGAGCGGGTGCTTCGGTCTGAGGGCGGATCATTGAGCGGGTGTGGGAGCGGATGGTTCGATGCTGAATGCAAGCGCTCGGCGTCTCCTTTTAAAGAGCTCAGAGGGCCTTCTGGAGCGTCCTTCGCGCTTATCTGGCTGTCCTTCGAGTTTATCGTCTTCACAGCTGGATGGCGCACCGTCTTCAATTATCGGCATCTACTGTTGCCGGATGGTGACCTTCCAACGTCGCATTGTCTTCTGAGGATAACGAACGCCTGCGTCTTCAATTATCTTCTTGAACTGTTGCAAGACAACGACTTCGTCTTCGATAATTGATGCTTTCTCTGATGGATTTGAGACATTCAGAATATTTTATTCTATTCACTGTATATTCCTTTTGCGCTGGCTGTTTTAGTCTTGAAAAATTCAGGGGGTATGGTATGGTCTTCCACACCCGAATGATTAATGTTGAAAACATTAATCAAAACTCTGGCATATTCAAAGGCAATAGTATTCACTACTATGCAAATAATATAAAAATTCAACGAGACTGTGCGCACGAATATTATATGCGTGAGCGATAGCGACGTGCGTGATTAATTAGCACGAGTGATTATTAAGTGAGCAATTAATTATGCGTAATGCGGATTATGTATGCAGAATTATATATTCTCAGGATCTTTGCAGGGCTGTCGAGACCAAACTTTCAGCCGGTCATATATATATATATAATTGTATATTAATTATTAATAAAAGGAAGAAGGAAACTGACAATAAATAATGTCATTAATGCGTGGCACGCATTTAGTGGTCACTACTCGCTATTGCATGCCTCCAAATCTTTTACCTCCGTTACTTGCTAATATGCTGCTGGAAGCCCTGGCCCGCCACCGGTGGAAACCAAGTCCAACATCATCTCCAGGTCCAGCTTTTGTTACCAAAGCTTTAGTTTCGGAATCGGTTCCTATAACATAAGAAAAAACCTTAAAATTTCCCTCACATAAGAGTTTGGCCTGCCAGGCAGCGGCGGAGCTAGGCCCTTTTGTTTGGATCAGCTGACCCCGAAGGTTTTCTCAAAAATCAGTGGAAAATCACTGTTACTAATCGCAGTGCAGTAGTACAGACCCCAGAGGGTAAGGGTGAGTGAGTATATTCGAGGGAGACACCGATCCGTATGGGAAAGGGTTCTTGCGATTGAAAGGGTTAGTTTACTTGATTTGTATGTGATTCGAGGGAGACACTATTCCATCTATGTGTCATTTGTCATGTACCATGCAGACTACCAACAAAATGGCAATAATCTTGGTAGTTAGAAGACATCATATAATGTCGGTCATTGAAATATAGGAGGCTGAAACGAGTATTTGGTTGACGTTGGCTGAGAAATTAAGGTCCCGTCTGGTTGCCGTAGGGATGATAGGAAATCTGGATTTTGGATTTGGATTTTACATTCATGATTCTAGATAATAAAAATTCCCCATGTTTGGTATTGGGTTCTACATAGTTTTCTCCATACTGCCCCAAATCTTGTAAGAAGAGGGCTTTGTTGTGGTACACTCAAATGACTGTAATCTGTTCATTTAATTAGATTGGATGGCTAGAATCATCCATTATTTCCTAGGAGGTAATATATAAAATATGTATTTATTTAATTTTTTGTTTTAGAAAATAAGATAAATAAGGAGAACTTTTGATAAAAGATCTTTTTAAAGATCCAATTGATGCATGACCGATCCATCAGATGTGGTACTTTTATTTTTATATAAATATATAATAACTTATATATGACATAGTTTAATGTACAAATTTATATATACGTAATGTACTGAAACATACGTGAGAGTTTTGTGTACGTGCCAACTTTACGTTCATGTGTCTGTGTGTGCCCAACAAACTGCTTGTCTAACGTGCCAACGACTTGAGGTATGCACCTGAATGGACTGGTCGACAAGTGCTGTGGTACGTGAAACTTTGTGCATGTTTTTTTTTTTCTTTGAAAGAACCAATTTTGTGTACGTACGTGCCATTGGTGTCTGGAGATCGTTGCGTCGCACGCCACCAGGCGCACGCAACACAACGCCAGGCCGTTGCCCCTCGATCGCAAGCAGGAAAAGGAAGGAGCCACGGGGTGGGTTCAGTATCCCGTGATTAAGGAATATTTATTTTCTTTTTCTAGGTCAACTAATTAATCAATTAATTTAAAAAATTATAGAAAAATAATGGTTTAGATTTATTTAAGATATTACCTTCTACTAGATTCTGTTTGAGTTTCAAAAAAAAGGATTCTGTTTTTAGAATACTTGTAAAAAGCTTTTAGTTATGTACGAGTTCCAAACATGAGCAAGTCTCCGCCTGACGAACCGATGCTTTTGGACGGAAGAAGATGGATAGGACATTCAGACAAAATGGGAGTGGCGGAGCAGCGGCAGCCGGCCGCACAGGCATCGTGGGTAGCAGGCCACGCTGGCAGGAGGCCTGCATCTCGGCGAAGTGCGTCGTGCCGCCGTCCGGCGCACGCCAGCGAGGCAACAAGCCTGGTCTAAGAGACTAGTCGTGGGCGCCTTCATCTAACATCTGGTGGCTCTAGGCCTTGTTTAGATTCTAAACTTGATCATTAAAATCACTGTATAGGATTTCTATTCTTCGTCGTATTAAAATGTTAGCACATACATAGAGTACTAAATATAGATGAAATTAAAAACTAATTACACAGTTTGATTGTACTTTACGAGACGAATTTTAAGCCTAGTTAATTAAATTTTGAATAATTTATATCAAATATAAACGAAATTTGATGCGGCGATACCGAATCCGGCCGCAACTACCCTAGAGTAACACCTCGAGGCACGCGTCCGCGTATGCGAGCGTCATGGAGACAACGGCGGGTGATAGGACCTCGGAGCAGCCGAGGAAGGTGGTGGCGACGACTACTCGAGTTAGCCGCGTGGCCTCCCGGACGGACCGAGGAAGAAAGAAGATAAGGTTAGGGGTAGAACCGTCCTTCCACATGTTGTAAGGCGTATCTTATACATTATTATCCACCTCGTCGTGGATTCTCATATTACAAGAAATCGGACGCCCAGATTTTTGCTATCCCTCGCGTTATCTCCCATTGAAGGCAAGGGATTTTTTTTATACCATTTCAAGATTCTATAATCCGGATCCAGACGGAACTTAAACAAGGGGGTCTGAACAAGGAGCTCTCATGTGAGGGGAAAGGGGGTTCAGGATACGAAGTTTGGATGGACTTGCTCTTAAAAAATTATGCAACTAGGCCCTCCCTATTCGGCACCAACACTCAATATCAGACATCCAGTGATGAATTTTTCCTACCTTTCGTCATGGGAGAAGATCCTGCGATTTAAGCCATATAAATAAAGGCACCAGGTGGTGAGATATGCCGGAAATTTGACACAGATTCTCTGTAAAAAAACAGAGGATAGTAACACAGATCAATGTAGATAGAGATCAGAGCATACTCAGAATAATCCCGGCTAGTATTTATCAATCAGAAACACATCGGAGATAAAAAAAGCGACAACTAACCGCGTAATAGGTGATGGGGACGGGGGAGATCTCTACGCAGCCTGAGGCTCCTCTCCTAGCCGCCGCGCACCTTCCGGTCCCGGAGATGGGGATGGCTTTGGTGGTGGACGCAGAGAAATGTATCTACCTCCGGAACTGAGGACTGAGGAGCTCCATTATTGCGGCGCTCCATTATTGAGGCGCGGTTTTCAAGCCGTCGAAGCACGTTCAACTGTAGCATCATGTACTAGTACGATAGGCTGCACGACTGCATGCTGGAGGGCTTACTGCTCGACTTTGTGCGTGCAGAGGAGCAGCCAAAACACGTGGAAAGCAGCCGCCGAGTTTGAACGAACGGTTCTGGTCGTCTTCGTTCGGTTCTTGTTGTCTTAGATTCTATTTTTAGATCTTAAACTTGGGACATCTAAAGTTGGCAAAATATCGTAAACGTGCGCTGTAACATTTTATTTATATTTAATTAAAAATTATTTAAACTTTGACTAATTAGATTTAAAATATTCGTCTCACAAAATACAATAAAACTATACCATTAGTTTTTTATTTTTTTATATTTAGTACTTTATTTTTTTTACGTGGTGCAAAATGTTGAATCTGACACCCTAACTTGGGATTAAAAAAAGGCACAACTGAATCATTGCCTTACGTCGCAGAAACCGAGGGAGACGAGGATTCCCCGCACCCGGCTTCCGGCCGCGTCGTCGCCACCTCCCGGGCCGCCCGCCGCTCCACCGTCCACTCCGCCGCCCCTCTGCTGCGCGCCTCCCAGTCCAAGGGACGGGATCTTATGGCTTTTGTCGTTCGACGCTGAGAGGATGTGTGTAGAGTGGAGTTGATACATACGTATGCAGATCGGCCTTGGCCAGCTAGGAGAGATACGTACATGTGTGTATACGGGCCAATATACAAGTCAAGTCCTGCAACTGTATACTGGCGGCCTACAGGATACAGCCGTGCCCGTGTGTGTCCTTGCTTCGTCATTTCAAGGCCCACCTGAGCATGGGTGCGGCCGTGCGGAATTCCGTGTGACAGGTGGGGCCACGGAACGTAGGACCATATAGTCAGTGACCGGAGAGCCTGGGTGGGGTGCCTCGTGGCGGGCTTGCTGGTTGCACGGGAGCAGGTGGGGCCGGGAGCGTCAAAAGCTGGTCCGCACGACGCCGAAAGCAACCTCGGCCTTCCCACGTGTCAGTTGAGACTTGGGACTTTTGGGAGGACCGGAGAGCACTACTACAATTTTCCTCCCCAAAACACGCACGAACAGAGAGATAAAAGAACGCACAAAGGAATAGAATAAAATTAGGACATTCCCATTGGAATTTTTAAACTACAAAAACGAATATCTACGTCCCTCAACTATCGCCGATACGCACGAATATTGCTCATGCGCACTGAAGATCTAAATTCAGCACCAGCATCCAAGGTGGCAGTGCCATGGTGGCAGCCGGACACAGCAGTGGTACCAATTTATATTATATATATATATATATATATATATATATATATATATATATATATATATATATATA
>JALGXP010000779.1:10765-22971 GCA_023333625.1 Bothriochloa decipiens
TAGGGTCCATAGAATAGACTCAAACCTACTTGGATGGCCATAGGAAAATATTCTGAAGACAGTAAATTTAATAATTTATACCTCGTTCATGGTATAATTCACGAAGGACAACCAGATAAGCATAAAGGACGCTGAAGACTTATCTGCGAAGGACTTCGAGAAGGCTCCTCTTGCCCTATAAAACGAGACGACGAGCGCCTGCAATCGCCATCCGCTCCCACATCGCATCTGCGAAGAGAGGCGAATCAGAACGACACCAGAGAGCATTCGCAGCATAACAACTCATATGTCTTCCATTATTACACTCTTAGTAAATCCCTTAAATTTAAATTTTATTAACCAGGCTCTGATACCACTGCAGCAGGGACCAGAGTATTCGTGACTAATATTCGAATTCAAGACTCAAATTTAAATTTCAAAATTCATGAGTTACTATTCACTATACTATTTAAATTCGTTGTACTATTCAAATTCATTGTACTATTTAAATTCGGAATATAAATAGTGCACGAGCACTTCACTCGTGTTGCACACTTTATATAAAATATTCAAAGCACACACTATTTGATACTATGCAGGATATTTAAATATTCAAAGACAATAGTATTCACTACTATGCAAATAATATAAATATTCAACGAGATTGTGCGCGCGAATATTATATGCGTGAACGATAGCGACGTGCGTGATTAATTAGCACGAGTGATTATTAAGTAAGCAATTAATTATGCGTAATGCGGATTATGTATGCGGAATTATATATTCTCAGGATCTTTGCAGGGCTGGCGAGACCAAACTTTCAGCCGGTCGTGCGACTATGCTTGTGTCAGTCCTACTCGGTACTCATCGTATGCATCACCTAGCTCGCTACAGAACCAGGCTAACCTGTTCATCTCCCTTGCTATCCCTAACCATGGACACACAGGACTCAGGCACTATCGTCTCCCCAGGCAGTTCCACCCGAAGGGAACACTTCTCTGCGGACACAGGGTTCTCTACAACGCCGCTACATGGGCTAACACGAGAACAACTCAACGCAGAGGTTTCTCCTCTAGGGTCCCTAGCATAGAGACATCGTCCCATATGAACAAGCTTAAAGGACAACTGGGATTAAAACAGAAAAGCTTAATCCATTTTCACAAGGCAAGCTTACATATAGCTTTCCTTTTCGGGAAACCCCAAGCGCTTAGCACAAACCTTAATTACCTTACAAGCACGGAAAGTCGGTGATCTTCCTTATTCTCTAATTTATAATACTGGTGGAGTAATACAGTGGTAGTGGATGGTTACTACAATGGCTAATGGTGGACTAGCTCAGACGAGTTCTGAGGTAGTGGGCTTCATGGTGTAGAGTTGAGTAGTGAGTGGGTGAGGTGATGAGCGGGTGCTTCGGTTTGAGGACGGATCGTTGAGCGGGTGTGGGAGCGGATGGTTCGATGCTGAATGCAAGCGCTCGACGTCTCCTTTTAAAGAGCTCAGAGAGCCTTCTGGAGCGTCCTTCGCGCTTTTCTGGCTGTCCTTCGAGTTTATCGTCTTCATAGCTGGATGTCGCACCGTCTTCAATTATCGGCTTCTACTGTTGCCGGATGGTGACCTGCCAATGTCGTTCCGAGGATAACGAACGCCTGCGTCTTCAATTATCTTCTTAAAGTGTTGCATGACAACGACTTCGTCTTCAATAATTGATGTTTTCTCTGATGGATTTGGGACATTCAGAATATTTTATTCTATTCACTATATATTCCTTTTGCGCTGGCTGTTTTAGTCTTGAAAAATTCAGGGGGTATGGTATGGTCTTCCACGTCCGAATGATTAATGTTAAAAATATTAATCAAAACTCTGGCACGTGTGTATATTATTCTATATTATTCTTTCCTGGGCCAAATTATTGATAAACCTTATCAACATAGGGAATATATATTCATTGATATTGATCACAGCCTGCCTAGACTTTTCTTATTTAGTCAATATCTTCTTCAATGTCTAAATCATCATGCTGGCATATTTCATGAAGAGATAATAAATCTCTATATTCTTTTCTTAGATCACATTCTTCACCATAATTGGGCTCGATCAATATTCTAATCCCTCGTTGTTCAACATAGGGAATATATTTCTCGATATTGATCTGGAGACTTATTTATTTCAATATTCATAATATTAGAATCTATCATTCTGATGGTTGCCCATGACCACGGATATCCAACATATTGTCATCTAGCATATCATTGATATCTTCATCAGATATATGTGCATTCATCTTTGAATCATAGTCTTTTTTGATATATTCCTCGTAATCTTTCCTTATGCTTTGCTCATAGTCTTGGTTTATATTTTGGAAATTCATATTTATTTCATTCTTAACTTCCTGCAAGACTTCATCTTTTATACTTTTCTTTAATTGAGGAATAATTAAGTTAAGCCTTTCTTTTATTCTTTTATCAATATCATCATCATTTGATATTTCTGTAACATCTTTATATGTGGGCATTTTTGATGAGCTTGCTTCTTGCATATTCATTCCTGGCTCATTGATTTTCATATCTCTTGCCCTTTTATATTTTTGAATATAATCTTTTGCTTCTGGTTGTATAAAATAATTTATTCCCAAAAGACTTCGTGCATATGATAGAGCTTGGTCAATATCTAGATATTTTTTGAATGAAGGCTTACCCCTTCCTTCTCTTTCTATTTCTATCTGCTGAGATATAATTGATTCATATGTTAAATAAACTCCTGGCACGGTTCCTCTATATATAACATATATGGGTTTCTTTTTTATATATTCAAACAGTTCTTTCTGCTGTATTTTTCCATTTATCATATTAAAATATTCGACTAGGCTATTTAATATTGCTAACATATATCCTCTTTCTTCCCTCTTATTGTTATATTGAAACCAAAAGTTGTCTAGAATGCATTCTTGAACACTGTCTAGAACTATATGGTCTTTAGGCTTGAATTTATATGTATTTGGAGAAAATATTCTTAACTTATTCTCAGCTCCAAAATAGTAATTTTTATCCCCATTGAGGCTTGTTCCTTTCTTCATTCCTGTAAAACAGATGATCGTGAAAATATATCAGGTAAGATATTATCTTTACCTTTTATATGTTCAAATATAACTTTATAACCATTTCCAGTGATAATATCTTCAAATAAGACCCATCTTCTAGTTGAACTTTTCTTACTGTTAATTTTATTATAATATCTACATATAGCTTCGCAGTCTGTTCTTACTGTAAACTCTTTAAACCCTAGATATAATCTAAAAGCATTTATTGCATTGATAACGGTTAGAATTTCTCTATCGGTATTGTTTATCGTTTTTAACTTATATTTACCTGAAGCATATCTACATATTTTTTTTCTAACTTTGGTGAATATTTGTGAGGCTTTTGCTTAAGTATTGCACCCCATCCTAATTCTGATGCATCTGTTTCTATAATAAAATAGTTATCATCTAAAGGTAATTCTAAGGGTTTTAAATCTTTAACCTTTTCTTTTATAATTCTAACTAATTTTGTATCTTCAGAATTAAAATACTTTTGTCCATTCTTTCTTAACTTCGCATATAATGGACCAGCTAATTTTGCTAAATTTTCTATATAATTTCTAGCATAATTTACTATTCTTAGGAACTGTTGTAATGTCTTCTTATCATTCATGACATCTGAAAATTATAATATTTTCTTTGCAATATGATCTTGCAAATGAATTTTTCCCTCTCCTATTTCATAGCCTAAGAAATTTATCTTTTCTTTGCATATTTCCATTTTTCTTTTTAAAAGTATTAACCCATATTGCTCTACCTTTCTAAAAAATGTTTCTAAATGAGCTATGTGCTCTTTGTAAGATTTTAAAAAGATTAAAAGATCATCAATATAAACTAGTATGAATTCTTGATTTTCATTAAAGATATTCTGTATTTTTCTTTGAAATAAGGCAGGGGCATTTTTCAAACCTAAAGGCATTACTATCCATTCGTAATGACCTTGAGGACATATGAAAGCAGTCCATTCTATTGATTCTTCTGCCATTTTTACTTGCCAAAAACCAGCTTTTAAATCAAATTTTAAAAAATATTTACAACCTTGTATCCTATTTATCCATTCTTGCTTATTTGGGATATTATATGCATCATCTATAGTATTATCATTTAGTCTTTTATAATTAATAACCATTCTTGATTTTCCTCTGGCTATTTTAGCATGATTTCTAACTATAAATGCTGCTGATCTGTGAGGACTTCGACTTTCTCTTATAGCTCCAAGTTTTAACAATTCTTCTATATGTATTTTAAATTCTTCTATATATTTAGGTGTTGCTTCTATAGGACTTGTCTTAATTATATATTCTGGATTTATTATATTAATTTTACGTACTATACCATTCTTATCCCAATGTTTCATTAGTATTTCTCCAATTATTTGAATATCTTCTAGTCTTTGGACTATTTTGTCTATATCTTTTTTAGACTTTATGTCCCTATACCAGTTTGGCGCTAGTGATTGTAAACTAATGCCTTCTATACTTGAATTTGCAACATGAAATTCTTCTATATTTTCGCCCAACTCTTTATTTCTATAATTATCAGACCCTTCAATTTTTAGATTAGACCTATCTAAATTAGAATTTATATTTCTTTGTATTTCTGTTATGTATGGAATATTATCTTGATGAGGGATAAAAGTAATTCCTTGCTCATGTATAATTGTTGTTTGTACTGAAAATTGTAAAAATCTTAAACCTAGTAACATATCAACACTTATCATAGATAAATCTCTTATTGTAATTTTATCTATTATATATTTGGTATTGTTTATTTGTATTTCTATATTATAAGCTAATTGATTATGAGGTCTTTGTGTTCCAGACATATCAGTAGATATTTCTGCTTTATTTTGATCTATTGTATGAACGATTTCTAGGCATCTTACAAAATATTTATCATGTATAATATTCTTTGTGCAACCAGTATCTATCAACGCTAATGTTTTACAAGACATATTTGGAGTTAAGTTTAATTTTACAGGTATTCTTATTCCTACTATATCTTTGAATGATAACCTAACTATATATTTGCTACCAAAATTTATTATAGCATCTTTTAATTATGTAGCTTTATCATCTTTTTTATTTATTATAGTCTGCTCTTTTAACTCAGTATTAGTGATAATATTTCTATCATTCTTATATTCTTCATTAAGTTCAATTTTAGCTCTTAATTCTTCTAATTCTGCTTCCAAAGTATTTACTCTGTTTTCTAAATTTCTGACTCTACTTGTCAATATTTTATCTTCTTGTTCTAATTTTATCTCTTGTCTTTATTTCTGATTATTTGTCTTTAAACAAGAAACACATGCTTGTTTTAAACATTTACTACATGTGGCTCTATTTTCTTGACTAGGGTAGTATATGCAAAATATACATTTTATATTATAGTCACCTCTTCCTTTTATCCAATCATGTTCACAACCATCTTGATCCATAAATTCAATATTTACTTCTATTGAATTTTTAGTATTATTAGATATAATATCTAATCCTTCCATAGCATTATCTAAATTATATAATTCTTTATCACATAACGTGTCTATAAAATCTTTATAACTTTGAGCATTATCTTCTTCTTCATCATAGCTTTCTAATAAAAGCTGTTGATTAATATTCAACTGCTCATGTTTGTCTATATTATATTTAATATTATTGCTCTGCACAACTTCTTCAGCATCATAATTTTCTTTGTCTTTATTCAACATAACTTCTTTCACAGTAGATGTTTTAAGATATTTATTTTCTAGTGCTCTTTCCTCCTTGATTTTATTAAGACTATAAATCTTTCTCCTAAAATAGATTTTTTCTCTCTTATAGCATTCCATTCACTTATACCAGTTCTAAAATATTCATCAGAATTTTTCTAATCTTTTGTTCATAAGTTTTAATTTGGCTATCTATGTCTTCTATTATTACACTCTTAGTAAATCCCTTAAATTCAAATTTTATTAACCAGGCTCCGATACCACTACGGCAGGGAGTACGGGGTATTCGTGACTAATATTCGAATTCAAGACTCAAATTTAAATTTCAAAATTCATGAGTTACTATTTACTATACTATTCAAATTTGTTGTACTATTCAAATTCGTTGTACTATTCAAATTCCCGGAGTATTCGTGACTAATATTCGAATTCAAGACTCAAATTTAATTTTCAAAATTCATAAGTTACTATTCACTACACTATTCAAATTCGTTGTACTATTCAAATTTGGAATATGAATAGTGCACGAGCACTTCACTCATGTTGCACACTTTATATAAAATATTCAAAGCACATACTATTTGGATACTATGCAGGATATTTAAATATTCAAAGGCAATAGTATTCACTACTATGCAAACAATATAAATATTCAACGAGACTGTGCGCACGAATATTATATGCGTGAACGATAGCGACATGCGTGATTAATTAGCACGAGTGATTATTAAGTGAGCAATTAATTATGCGTAATGCGGATTATGTATGCGAAATTATATATTCTCAGGATCTTTGCAGGGCTGGCGAGACCAAACTTTCAGCCGGTCGTGCGACTATGCTTGTGTCAGTCCTACTCGGTACTCACCGTATGCATCACCTAGCTCGCTACAGAACCAGGCTAACCTGTTCATCTCCCTTGCTATCCCCAACCATGGACACACAGGACTCAGGCACTATCGTCTCCCCAGGCAGTTCCACCCGAAGGGAACACTTCTCTGCGGACATAAGGTTCTCTACAATGCCGCTATATGGGCTCACACGAGAACAACTCAACGCAGAGGTTTCTCCTCTAGGGTCCCTAGCATAGAGACATCGTCCCATATGAACAAGCTTAAAGGACAACTGGGATTAAAACAGAAAAGTTTAATCTATTTTCACAAGGCAAGCTTACATACGGTTTTCCCTTTCGGGAAACCCCAAACACTTAGCACAAACCTTAATTATCTTACAAGCACGGGAAGTCGGTGATCTTCCTTATTCTCTAATTTACAACGCTGGTGGAGTAATACAGTGGTAGTGGATGGTTACTATAATGGCTAATGGTGGACTAGCTCAGACGAGTTCTGAGGTAGTGGGCTTCATGGTGTAGAGTGGAGTAGTGAGTGGGTGAGGTAATGAGCGGGTGCTTCGGTCTGAGGGCGGATCATTGAGCGGGTGTGGGAGCGGATGGTTCGATGCTGAATGCAAGCGCTCGGCGTCTCCTTTTAAAGAGCTCAGAGGGCCTTCTGGAGCGTCCTTCGCGCTTATCTGGCTGTCCTTCGAGTTTATCGTCTTCACAGCTGGATGGCGCACCGTCTTCAATTATCGGCATCTACTGTTGCCGGATGGTGACCTTCCAACGTCGCATTGTCTTCTGAGGATAACGAACGCCTGCGTCTTCAATTATCTTCTTGAACTGTTGCAAGACAACGACTTCGTCTTCGATAATTGATGCTTTCTCTGATGGATTTGAGACATTCAGAATATTTTATTCTATTCACTGTATATTCCTTTTGCGCTGGCTGTTTTAGTCTTGAAAAATTCAGGGGGTATGGTATGGTCTTCCACACCCGAATGATTAATGTTGAAAACATTAATCAAAACTCTGGCATATTCAAAGGCAATAGTATTCACTACTATGCAAATAATATAAAAATTCAACGAGACTGTGCGCACGAATATTATATGCGTGAGCGATAGCGACGTGCGTGATTAATTAGCACGAGTGATTATTAAGTGAGCAATTAATTATGCGTAATGCGGATTATGTATGCAGAATTATATATTCTCAGGATCTTTGCAGGGCTGTCGAGACCAAACTTTCAGCCGGTCATATATATATATAATTGTATATTAATTATTAATAAAAGGAAGAAGGAAACTGACAATAAATAATGTCATTAATGCGTGGCACGCATTTAGTGGTCACTACTCGCTATTGCATGCCTCCAAATCTTTTACCTCCGTTACTTGCTAATATGCTGCTGGAAGCCCTGGCCCGCCACCGGTGGAAACCAAGTCCAACATCATCTCCAGGTCCAGCTTTTGTTACCAAAGCTTTAGTTTCGGAATCGGTTCCTATAACATAAGAAAAAACCTTAAAATTTCCCTCACATAAGAGTTTGGCCTGCCAGGCAGCGGCGGAGCTAGGCCCTTTTGTTTGGATCAGCTGACCCCGAAGGTTTTCTCAAAAATCAGTGGAAAATCACTGTTACTAATCGCAGTGCAGTAGTACAGACCCCAGAGGGTAAGGGTGAGTGAGTATATTCGAGGGAGACACCGATCCGTATGGGAAAGGGTTCTTGCGATTGAAAGGGTTAGTTTACTTGATTTGTATGTGATTCGAGGGAGACACTATTCCATCTATGTGTCATTTGTCATGTACCATGCAGACTACCAACAAAATGGCAATAATCTTGGTAGTTAGAAGACATCATATAATGTCGGTCATTGAAATATAGGAGGCTGAAACGAGTATTTGGTTGACGTTGGCTGAGAAATTAAGGTCCCGTCTGGTTGCCGTAGGGATGATAGGAAATCTGGATTTTGGATTTGGATTTTACATTCATGATTCTAGATAATAAAAATTCCCCATGTTTGGTATTGGGTTCTACATAGTTTTCTCCATACTGCCCCAAATCTTGTAAGAAGAGGGCTTTGTTGTGGTACACTCAAATGACTGTAATCTGTTCATTTAATTAGATTGGATGGCTAGAATCATCCATTATTTCCTAGGAGGTAATATATAAAATATGTATTTATTTAATTTTTTGTTTTAGAAAATAAGATAAATAAGGAGAACTTTTGATAAAAGATCTTTTTAAAGATCCAATTGATGCATGACCGATCCATCAGATGTGGTACTTTTATTTTTATATAAATATATAATAACTTATATATGACATAGTTTAATGTACAAATTTATATATACGTAATGTACTGAAACATACGTGAGAGTTTTGTGTACGTGCCAACTTTACGTTCATGTGTCTGTGTGTGCCCAACAAACTGCTTGTCTAACGTGCCAACGACTTGAGGTATGCACCTGAATGGACTGGTCGACAAGTGCTGTGGTACGTGAAACTTTGTGCATGTTTTTTTTTTCTTTGAAAGAACCAATTTTGTGTACGTACGTGCCATTGGTGTCTGGAGATCGTTGCGTCGCACGCCACCAGGCGCACGCAACACAACGCCAGGCCGTTGCCCCTCGATCGCAAGCAGGAAAAGGAAGGAGCCACGGGGTGGGTTCAGTATCCCGTGATTAAGGAATATTTATTTTCTTTTTCTAGGTCAACTAATTAATCAATTAATTTAAAAAATTATAGAAAAATAATGGTTTAGATTTATTTAAGATATTACCTTCTACTAGATTCTGTTTGAGTTTCAAAAAAAAGGATTCTGTTTTTAGAATACTTGTAAAAAGCTTTTAGTTATGTACGAGTTCCAAACATGAGCAAGTCTCCGCCTGACGAACCGATGCTTTTGGACGGAAGAAGATGGATAGGACATTCAGACAAAATGGGAGTGGCGGAGCAGCGGCAGCCGGCCGCACAGGCATCGTGGGTAGCAGGCCACGCTGGCAGGAGGCCTGCATCTCGGCGAAGTGCGTCGTGCCGCCGTCCGGCGCACGCCAGCGAGGCAACAAGCCTGGTCTAAGAGACTAGTCGTGGGCGCCTTCATCTAACATCTGGTGGCTCTAGGCCTTGTTTAGATTCTAAACTTGATCATTAAAATCACTGTATAGGATTTCTATTCTTCGTCGTATTAAAATGTTAGCACATACATAGAGTACTAAATATAGATGAAATTAAAAACTAATTACACAGTTTGATTGTACTTTACGAGACGAATTTTAAGCCTAGTTAATTAAATTTTGAATAATTTATATCAAATATAAACGAAATTTGATGCGGCGATACCGAATCCGGCCGCAACTACCCTAGAGTAACACCTCGAGGCACGCGTCCGCGTATGCGAGCGTCATGGAGACAACGGCGGGTGATAGGACCTCGGAGCAGCCGAGGAAGGTGGTGGCGACGACTACTCGAGTTAGCCGCGTGGCCTCCCGGACGGACCGAGGAAGAAAGAAGATAAGGTTAGGGGTAGAACCGTCCTTCCACATGTTGTAAGGCGTATCTTATACATTATTATCCACCTCGTCGTGGATTCTCATATTACAAGAAATCGGACGCCCAGATTTTTGCTATCCCTCGCGTTATCTCCCATTGAAGGCAAGGGATTTTTTTTATACCATTTCAAGATTCTATAATCCGGATCCAGACGGAACTTAAACAAGGGGGTCTGAACAAGGAGCTCTCATGTGAGGGGAAAGGGGGTTCAGGATACGAAGTTTGGATGGACTTGCTCTTAAAAAATTATGCAACTAGGCCCTCCCTATTCGGCACCAACACTCAATATCAGACATCCAGTGATGAATTTTTCCTACCTTTCGTCATGGGAGAAGATCCTGCGATTTAAGCCATATAAATAAAGGCACCAGGTGGTGAGATATGCCGGAAATTTGACACAGATTCTCTGTAAAAAAACAGAGGATAGTAACACAGATCAATGTAGATAGAGATCAGAGCATACTCAGAATAATCCCGGCTAGTATTTATCAATCAGAAACACATCGGAGATAAAAAAAGCGACAACTAACCGCGTAATAGGTGATGGGGACGGGGGAGATCTCTACGCAGCCTGAGGCTCCTCTCCTAGCCGCCGCGCACCTTCCGGTCCCGGAGATGGGGATGGCTTTGGTGGTGGACGCAGAGAAATGTATCTACCTCCGGAACTGAGGACTGAGGAGCTCCATTATTGCGGCGCTCCATTATTGAGGCGCGGTTTTCAAGCCGTCGAAGCACGTTCAACTGTAGCATCATGTACTAGTACGATAGGCTGCACGACTGCATGCTGGAGGGCTTACTGCTCGACTTTGTGCGTGCAGAGGAGCAGCCAAAACACGTGGAAAGCAGCCGCCGAGTTTGAACGAACGGTTCTGGTCGTCTTCGTTCGGTTCTTGTTGTCTTAGATTCTATTTTTAGATCTTAAACTTGGGACATCTAAAGTTGGCAAAATATCGTAAACGTGCGCTGTAACATTTTATTTATATTTAATTAAAAATTATTTAAACTTTGACTAATTAGATTTAAAATATTCGTCTCACAAAATACAATAAAACTATACCATTAGTTTTTTATTTTTTTATATTTAGTACTTTATTTTTTTTACGTGGTGCAAAATGTTGAATCTGACACCCTAACTTGGGATTAAAAAAAGGCACAACTGAATCATTGCCTTACGTCGCAGAAACCGAGGGAGACGAGGATTCCCCGCACCCGGCTTCCGGCCGCGTCGTCGCCACCTCCCGGGCCGCCCGCCGCTCCACCGTCCACTCCGCCGCCCCTCTGCTGCGCGCCTCCCAGTCCAAGGGACGGGATCTTATGGCTTTTGTCGTTCGACGCTGAGAGGATGTGTGTAGAGTGGAGTTGATACATACGTATGCAGATCGGCCTTGGCCAGCTAGGAGAGATACGTACATGTGTGTATACGGGCCAATATACAAGTCAAGTCCTGCAACTGTATACTGGCGGCCTACAGGATACAGCCGTGCCCGTGTGTGTCCTTGCTTCGTCATTTCAAGGCCCACCTGAGCATGGGTGCGGCCGTGCGGAATTCCGTGTGACAGGTGGGGCCACGGAACGTAGGACCATATAGTCAGTGACCGGAGAGCCTGGGTGGGGTGCCTCGTGGCGGGCTTGCTGGTTGCACGGGAGCAGGTGGGGCCGGGAGCGTCAAAAGCTGGTCCGCACGACGCCGAAAGCAACCTCGGCCTTCCCACGTGTCAGTTGAGACTTGGGACTTTTGGGAGGACCGGAGAGCACTACTACAATTTTCCTCCCCAAAACACGCACGAACAGAGAGATAAAAGAACGCACAAAGGAATAGAATAAAATTAGGACATTCCCATTGGAATTTTTAAACTACAAAAACGAATATCTACGTCCCTCAACTATCGCCGATACGCACGAATATTGCTCATGCGCACTGAAGATCTAAATTCAGCACCAGCATCCAAGGTGGCAGTGCCATGGTGGCAGCCGGACACAGCAGTGGTACCAATTTATATTATATATATATATATATATATATATATATATATATATATATATATATATATATATA
>JALGXP010000780.1:8025-22940 GCA_023333625.1 Bothriochloa decipiens
CCCTCGAGGGTCAGAACACCGACAAGGGTATTAGCCCGGTGTGTTTGTAGATCTAGCGCCTTTTTGCATCAACACATCTTTTGGCACGCCCGGTGGGACCAAATCAACAGATCTATCATGAAGAATACTACTGATATCACTCCAGAAAACATCATCGAGATATCAGAATCAGATCTCAAGGAGGATCAGAGGCAAGCCATGGAAAAAGCTATGGAGGATTACAGGCAGCTCTGCTTGAAGTCTTTCAGCGTGAATAGGGGAGAAGTTATCCAGAAGCAAGATCTGCCGCTGCCATGGCAGGTAATCTTTGACTCCAACCCTAGTAAATTACAGGAGATGGTTAATTCTGCATTAAATCAAGCTTTGATCAACCACTCCACCGTGCTGTCCAATACTATGTACAATGCTGTTGTACAAACGTTAAGAGACGGACAAGCACCAGGGTATGTCGGGCCGGCATATCATCAGCCAGGATCGGCATCTACCAGTACTCCATCGGCAACTCCAGCCATTGAGAGTATGGAAGCGCCTACTCTTTCAGCTATATCAGGACCATCCATCACTGGCGCCACGCCGATAGGATCAGATCTAACGTCTCAGGAGAGGCCTAGTACTCAGTTGAGCACAGATCTATCGGCATTGGCAATGTCAGGTCCTTCAGGTCAACATAGTCAAACTACTGCCAATTGGTGGGGATACGGTATGCCTCCAGGTCCATCTACTGCCAACTCTGGACTGCCCCAAGTGCATGATGTAGCAGGGAAGGGTCCAATGACATCGGTTACTCCAATTCGGTCGGTGGCTCAAGCGCCGCATTATTCTACTGTACCTCCTGCTATACAGCCATTGTCAATGGGATTCTACGCACCTCCGCAACAGATATTTTATGCGAATCTAGAGCATAGAAACATTAAGGCTTTAGATCACAGAGCGACACCGTGAGCCTGTGCAAGGTCGAGAGCAAGGCGTCCGAACACCCCAACTCCACCTCACACTCCTCACACCAGCTTGTATTTTCCCCTGTACTAGCACTTCGGTGCAAGATAACACGAATCATCCTCCCCCGCTGGACGTAGGGCCTTCTTTGCCCGAACCAGGATAAATTATTGTGTCCTTCTTGCATCACCCACCGGATTAGGGAGCACACGAATACAATATTACTCGTTGGTGTTAACCCCTCGAGGGTCAGAACACCGACAGTTGGCGCACCAGATCGGGGAGACCGCGTGTCACTAACAATTTCCCACCATTTTTTCGGATGGGCGATTTCGTTTCACCACTTCCGCATGCTACGGTGATCTGGTTCGGGAGCCTGGAGTTCATGACCTTCGGCCAGGGCTACGACATGACCCTGCTCTCGACCAGTGACCCGAACGGAGGTCACGGTACGCCCCCACGTTCATGGGGAGCCGCTCGCCAGTCTCATGACCACGCTTCCACATCTAGAAGGAGGCACGGTCGGCGCCGTCATCGCCGTCAACCCAAGTCGAGGAGGGTCCCCGCCGCTTTCTCCACGCCCCTGACCGGAGATGAGAAACCTCTTGTTGAGGGAGTATCTGACCTGAGTTTAGAGGCAGAGGGCAAACTGGCAGGATCCCAGCACAACCCTGACTCCACTTTCACCGTGCGCTCGTCGGGGAAGCGCGTCGAAACCCCCGCTCGATCGAGCTCGCTTCCGCACGAGCTGTTTGAGCGCCGTCGGTGGCCTTCGTCCGACTTCAACAATCCCACAACGACGATTACGATAGCGACCCACTCCAACACGAGCACATTGGAGGACCGCCCAGACACCCTTCTCCGCGCAATGACGGACGTGGGGACTGTCACACCGGCCTCCGAGGGTTTGGCCTTCGCAAGAGCGCCTGGCCCCCGGAGGTACACCGTCGACACACTCCGACGGCGGCTGCAGGAGGAGGCGCGGGGGCAATTCCCCGTCTTCTACTGCGGTGACCCTGACTCTGACTCTGATCATTGGGATCCTACCCGTGAGTGCCTCCACATCGATGGTGGCGTTGACTCCGATCAGGAAACCATCGATCCAGCGGCCGCGGCGTCTACCGCCGTGGCGAGAGACGCTCCCCCCAGAGCAGAGGACCAACAACCAGACGCACCCCAAGAAGCGTGCCCTCGTCCTGGCGAGCAGGACGCGCAGATGGCACAGATTCGGGAGTTGCAGGCGAAGCTCGCCGATGAGCAGGAACGCTTGCGCTTACTCGAACTGACCCTCGAGCAAGAGCGGCGACCGCTCGGCGGTAGAGCCCGAGCCAGGGCCTGAGAAGTCAACCGGCAGATCATCGAGGAAGGAGCACCCGAGCAACCCGCCCACCGTTATCCCCGAGCAAGCCAGAATGTTGTTGCGGCGGCTATGCTCCTTCGCAATATGCCCGCACCGTCCAACTCGCAAGCTCGGCGGATACAACGCGAGGTCGAGGATCTCCTCCAAGTTGCTGCTGTCCAACAAGCCGAGAGCTCAGCCTCGAGGCGTCGAGGGGCTGCCTCCGAGCCTCAGGTCAAGCCCTCCCGGCCCGAGAGGGTGACCTCGGTCGATCAGGGGGCGGCCTCCCGACAGAAGAAGAACCTGGCCCGAGAACCTATCAACGATGACCGCGCTCCCCGCGACGCACGCCTCGACATTGTCGAGAACCGCAGACGTAAGCACGGGGATGCTGAGGATCGAGGGTACAGCACCCATCGTGGAGGGCGTTACGACAGCGAAGAAGACCAACAGGCCCCAGAGCCACCGGGCCCCCGGGTCTTCAGCAGGAGGATCTGCTGCGCTCAGCTGCCCGACAAGTTTCGACCCCCCACGAGCCTCGTCAAATATAACGGTGAAACCAATCCCGAGCTTTGGCTAGCCGACTTCCGGTTGGCTTGTCAGGCGGGCGGAGCGCGTGATGATCACGCCATCATACGTCACCTTCCCCTGTTCCTGTCCGACACCACGCGTAGGTGGCTCGAGGAGCTTCCCCCCGACCAGATTCGCACATGGACCGACCTTGTCCGTATCTTCGAGGGGAATTTCAAAGGTACCTACGTGCGTCCCGAAAACTCCTGGGAATTGCACAACTGCAAGCAGAGGCCAGGGGAGTCTCTCCGTGACTTTGCTCGATGGTTCTCCAAGCTCCGCACCGAGCTGCCCCACATTTCTGACCTCGACGTCGTTCTAGCGTTTGTTGCGGGTACAACCTGCAAGGACCTAGTTCGTGAGTTAGGGCGTAACCGCCCCGACACCGTCGACGAGCTTATGGATGTGGTCGCCAACTACGCGGCTGGCGAAGAGGCCGTCGGCGCCTTCTTCAGCGACGTGAAGGACAAGGGAAAAACGCCGGTAGCCAACAACGCCGGAGGCCCGAGCAAAGGGTCGAAGAGAAATAACAAGAAGAAGAAAAATCAACAAGGCAAGCGTGAGGCTGCAGAAGATGATCTCGTCGCTGCAACTGAACGTAAAAGACCTCGAGGTCCCCCCGCGCCCCCCGAGGGCTCCATCTTCGACAAAATGCTCGAGGAGCCCTGTCCTTATCACAAGGACGGGGCAAGGCATAAGCTTAAGGACTGCCGCATGCTTCGAAGGCACTTCGAGCAAGTGGGCGTGAAGAAAGATGACGACAAGAAAGACCAAGGCGGCGGTGAGGGAGACAACGGGGAAGACGGAAAATTCCCGAAGTCTATGACTGCTACATGATCTACGAGGGTCCCTCGACCCAGCTCACGCCCCGACAGCGTAAGCGGGAGCGTCGAGAGGTCTTCTCCGCTCGTGTCATGACGCCTCACTACCTCGACTGGTCTGATGTGCCCATCACGTTCGACCACGATGACCATCCGGATCGAGTCCCCAACCCCGGGGCCTATCCGCTCGTCGTCGACCCGATCATCATCAACACCCGCCTCTCAAAGGTCCTCATGGATGGCGGCAGCAGCCTAAACGTCATCTACCTCGAGACCCTCGACCTCCTGGGAGTCAAGAGGCACCAACTCTGACCCAGTGCCGGGGGGGTTCCATGGCGTCATGCCAGGGAAGAAGGCTTTCCCCGTCGGCCGTATCGAACTTCCCGTCTGTTTTGGCACCCCTGCTAACTTCAGGAAAGAGACCCTCACCTTCGAGGTGGTCGGGTTCCACGGAACGTATCACGCCATCATCGGCCGACCGGGCTACGCGCAGTTCATGGCAATCCCGAACTACACCTACCTCAAGCTCAAGATGCCAGGACCCAAAGGCGTCATCACCATCGCCTTCTCCTATGAGCACGCATACGACTGCGATGTCAAATGCACCGAATATGGGGAGGCCGTCGAGCAAAATGCCATGATAGCCGCGACCCTCGAGCACCTCGCCGACGAGATGCCAGATCCCAAGCGACACGCTGGCAACTTCAAGCCGGCACAAGACACCAAGAAAGTCCCCCTCGACCCGAGCTGCCCATGCGAGAAGGTGCTAACGATCAGCGCCGACCTCGAGGACAAATAGGAAGCCATGCTCATTGACTTTCTCCACGTGAATGCCGATATGTTTGCGTGGAGTCCTTCGGATATGCCGGGCATACGAGGGAAGTCACCGAGCACGCCTTGGAAATCCGGGCCAGGTTCAGACCGGTGAAGCAACGCCTGCGCCGCTTCGACGAGGAGAAGCGCAGGATCATCGGCGAGGAGGTACACAAGCTTTTGGCGGCTGGATTCATCAAGGAAGTTCATCACCCCGAATGGTTAGCTAATCCCATGTTGGTTAAGAAAAAGAATGGAAAGACGCGGATGTGTATTGATTATACTAGTTTAAACAAAGCATGTCCCAAAGTTCCGTTTCCTTTACCACGCATTGATCAAATTGTCGACTCTACCGCGGGGTGTGAAACCCTCTCGTTCCTCGATGCTTATTCCGGCTACCACCAAATTAAGATGAAGGAGTCCGACCAGCTTGCGACTTCCTTCATCACACCTTTTGGCATGTACTGCTACGTGAACATGCCCTTTGGCCTCCAAAACGCCGGGGCAACGTATCAGCGGTGCATGCTACACATCTTCGGCGAACACATAGGCGACACGGTCGAAGCCTACGTCGATGACATTGTGGTCAAGTCCAAAAGAGCGGACAACCTCATCCAAGACCTCGAAATCACGTTCGGATGCCTTCGAGCCAAAAACATAAAACTCAATCCCGAGAAATGTGTTTTCGGAGTGCCTCGGGGCATGCTCCTCGGGTACATCGTCTCCCAGCGCGGGATCGAGGCCAACCCCGAGAAGGTGGCGGCCATCACACGAATGGGGCCAATTCAGGATCTCAAGGGCGTGCAGAGGGTCACGGGCTGTCTCGCGGCCCTCAGCCGCTTCATCTCACGTTTAGGGGAGAAGGCCATGCCTCTGTACCGTCTCTTGAAAAAATCCGAGCGATTCACGTGGACCACGGAGGCCGAGGGGGCCCTCGACGAACTCAAAGCCAAGCTGACGTCCACTCCGATCCTCGTCCCTCCTCGACCAGCTACGTCGACTCAACCGCCTGAGCCCCTCCTCCTCTATGTCACCGCAACCACCCAGGTGGTCAGCGCGGCCATAGTGGTGGAGAGGCAAGAGGAAGGACGCGCCTTGCCAGTCCAACGGCCGGTTTATTTCGTCAGCGAAGTGCTTTCAGAAACAAAAATCCGCTACCCGCAGGTGCAGAAGCTGCTCTACGCCATCGTCCTTACACGTCGAAGCTCCAACACTACTTCCTCAGCCACCCGGTTACTGTGGTATCCTCGTTCCCCTTGGGGGAGATCATCCATAATCGGGAGGCCGCTGGAAGGATTGCCAAGTGGTCGGTCGAGCTAATGGGCGAGACCATCACCTACGCACCACGGAAGGCCATCAAGTCTCAAGTGCTGGCGGATTTCGTCGCCGAGTGGACCGACACTCAGTTGCCACCAGTCCAAATTCAAGCCGAGCTGTGGACGATGTACTTCGATGGGTCGCTCATGAAGACAGGAGCAGGCGCGGGCTTGCTCTTCATTTCACCCCTCGGAGTCCACATGCGCTACGTCATTCGCATCCACTTTGCTGCTTCTAACAACGTCACGGAGTACGAAGCACTTGTCGCCGGATTACGAATCGCCCTTGAACTCGGGGTCCGACGCCTTGACGTTCGAGGCGACTCGCAGCTAATCATCGACCAAGTGATGAAGGCCTCAAGCTCCCACGACACCAAGATAGAAGCATACTGCAACGAAGTGCGCAAGTTGGAAGACAAATTCCACGGCCTCGAGCTTACTCATATCGCTCGATGATACAACGAAGCTGCGGATGAGCTCGCGAAAATCGCATCGACTCGAGGTACAGTCCCTCCGGATGTGTTCTCGAGGGACCTCTTCGAGCCCTCCATCGATTTGGGCTCGGGGGCTTGCACTACGCCCTCGAAGCTCCACCCCATGACCTCGATCGGGGCCTCCTCGACCGGGGCCTAGGTTATGGAGATCCAGGTGACATCTCCTCCGTCGAACCCGCCACCGGATTGGCGAGCCCCTTTACTCAACTGCCTCATTCGAGGAGAACTTCTGGAGGACCGGACCGAAGCTCGATGGATCGCGCGACGGGCCAAGTCCTACGTCATCTACGGTGACAGCAAGGAACTTTACAGGCGAAGCCCCTCAGGCATTCTTCAGCGCTGCATTACCATCGAGGAAGGCAGGAGGCTCCTCGAAGACATACACTCGGGAGCCTACGGCCACCACGCAGCACCAAGGACCCTCGTAGGCAATGCCTTTCGACAGGGTTTCTACTGGCCGACCGCCGTTTTCGACGCCACGAACATCGTCCGCTCGTGCAAAGGGTGTCAATTCTACGCCAAGCAGACGCACCTCCCAGCTCACGCCCTACAAATGATCCCCATCACCTGGCCGTTTGTGGCCTGGGGGCTCGATCTTGTGGGGCCTCTCAAAAGGACAACCAAAGGGTACACGCACTTGCTTGTTGCCGTTGATAAGTTTACCAAATGGATCAAGGCCTGGCCCATCAGCAACATCCGCTCCGAACGGGCGGTCGAGTTCTTCACCGACATTATCCATCGCTTCGGGGTCCCGAACGTCATCATCACTGACAATGGCACGCAGTTCACCGGCAAGAAGTTCTTGGATTTTTGCGATCGCCATCACATCCGTGTGAATTGGTCCGTGGTTGCACATCCTCGAACTAACGGCCAGGTCGAGCGCGCCAATGGCATGATTTTGCAGGGCCTCAAGCCAAGGATCCTCAAACGCCTCGGCAAGCACGGAAAAAAATGGGCCGCGGAGTTGCCATCGGTCCTATGGAGCTTAAGGACAACACCTAGTCGAGCCACGGGGTTCACCCCATTCTTCTTGGTCTATGGGTCCGAGGCCGTCCTCCCCACTGACCTCGAGTACGGTTCCCCTCGACTAAAGGCATACAACGAGCAAACCAATGAAGAAGCCCTCGCAAACGCCGTCGACCAGGTCGAGGAGGCTCGAGACATGGCGCTACTTCACTCCGCGAGGTATCAGCAAAAACTTCGACGCTACCACGACAAGCACGTGCGCCCGAGGGACTCCAAGTTGGAGACCTCGTCCTACGTCGACGGCAGAGCAACAAAGGACGTCACAAGCTGATGCCGCCATGGGAAGGTCCATACGCCATAGCTGAGGTGCTAAAGCCCGGGACGTACAAGCTCGCTAACGACAAAGGCGAAATCCTCACCAACACATGGAACATCGAACAGCTATGTCGTTTCTACCCTTAGGGCACCAGTGCCCTTGTACATTCTTGCATGTCTTGTACATTTCCGCATGACAAATATAAGGACTACTTTCGATTATAAGTTCAAACTTGTTATTGTACATGCAAGAGGTAGCCTCGACCCTGTCTCACCAGAGTCGAGCCTCCCTCGGGGGCTAACGGGGGTTGGGGAACCCCCTAAGTTCCTAAAAATACGAACGATTTTTTCGCATGCCTCCCTTTTCGCTTCCCAACTAAGTTGACAACGCCTCGGACTCCCTAGGGGTCGAGGGCTGTCGAGCCAGAGCTCTCCTACGCCTCCGGGCTATGGTACCTCCACTCGCTCCCCCCTCGAGGGATACGAGTTCACGTCGAACGCTCAGTCAGAAAGCAAAAGTGAGGGGAGCAAAACTCGAGCTTTTCTTCTTTCTCACACCTCGATACGCTTCGTGGCTAAGTAGAAAATGCCTCGAACTCCCTTGGGGTCGAGGGATGTCGAGCCGGAGCTCTCCTACACCTCCGGGCTATGGTACCTCCACTCGCTCCCCCCCTCGAGGGATACGAGCTTGCGTCAAAAACTTAGTCAAAAAAGCAAAGTCTAGGTGAGAAGAAAGCAGAAAAGGTTCGAAAGTAAAAGGACACATCACATTACGATAGATGTATTAATGTCCAAAAAGGGCTTTCGAAGCCACATTGAATATCATTACAAAAAATTAATTCATTACATGGGCACCCTCACCCAGTCTTTCCCTATAGGCCTGCCCCGCCGCCGCCCTCCTCGACATGGTACCCTCCATCCGCAGGGGGGAGGACTTCGCCCTCGAATAACTTCGCCAGCTCTCCCCCCGGCCTTTCGGCATCGTTGATGAGCCCTCGACAGCGCTCCTCATTCTCCGCGTCGGTCTTCGAGATGTCTGGAACGAAGCCTTGGGCCACCACGTTCATGTCAAAAACGAAGCCAGAGGAGACCACTGCAAGCGCCTGCTTCACGCCGGTGTGAAGCGCCTCCCGCACGCGATCGCGAAGGGTGGCATCGAGGTAGTAGATCCGGTCCACGAGCGCGGCACCCGGGATGTCTTCTTCGGCACCCTCGACGGGCCCGACCTCCCAGAGGGCGCAGAGCCCGTCGAGGGCAACCCGAAGCCGACCAAGAAGCGCCCCCTCCGTCGCAAGGCTCTCCTGCAGTGCCTTGGCGGCGGTCTGGGTTGCAAGCAGCTCGGACTCCACGCCTGAAACACAAAGCAAGAATTAGATAAACCATACGGAAAGAACAAAGATTAAAAACCCTTTAAGGAGCTCACCAGCACAGCGAGTCTCGAGGGCGTTGCGATCCCCCAGCACGGCGTCGCGCTCCCCCCGAGCCTCGTCCCGCTCCCGCTGGGCCTCTTTGAAGGCTCGGGTCACCTCCGTCTTCTCGAAGCGGAGGGTCTCGAGGGCGCCACCAGCTAGGATGATGGCCTGCTCCTTGTCCTAGAGGGTGGCCTTCATTGCCCCGAGCTGGGTTTCCAGGCCGGCGGCACGGCTCTTCTCCTCCTGGACCAAGGCGAAGAGGGCGTTGCGCGCGGCGGAGACTTCAGCGAAGCTGGCCTCGAGTGAGCGGATGCGCTCCATGGAGCTCTGAGCCTCCGCCATAGCAGCTCAACGTGCTCCTGGGCTCGGACGCTCTCGCCCCTGGCCTTCTTCGATTCGGCCTTTGCCGCGTCAGCCTCCTCCCTCGCACACTTGAGCTCCTCCTTGAGGTGGGCGGCTTCCCCTCGAGCGGCGTTGAAGTCCTCCTTCGCCCGGGCGGCCTCCTCTTTGGCTTTGGTGGTTTCCTCCCTGGTCTGCTTCAGCTCCTCCTCGAGCTCGGCCACCCTGCTCTGCGCAGAGCGGCCGACCTCGAGTTGGCGAAGCACTTCCTCCCGGCTGTTGTGCGTTTCATGGAGGAAGACTGACTTGGAGTAGGACCGCCTCCGCGCCACCTGGGGACAGGAAATCGAGGGTTAAGGCATCCCATACGAAAGAACTTAAAAAACTACATACGGCTTAACGCTGCGACTCACCGCGAGGTTTCGGTCAAGGCCTTCGGCGAGCTCGACGCCCAGTTTCAGCAGGTGCCGCAGCCACGCCCGGGACCGGTCGGCCTCCTCCCAGCACTCGACCTCCGTCGGGTCGTTCATCTCGATCCCCGGAGCGCTGGAGTCGTCGAGTTCCCGAAGCACGATGCGCTCCTTGCCCCAATGCGGAAGGACCATCTTGACCTTGGCTCGCGCCAAGGACTTGATCTCCTCCACCACATCGCCCGGAACGCCGTAGCCCATGGCCAACTCCCCCGGGATGCGGAACTCTAACGCGGCGCGGGCACTCCTCAGCCCGGGGTCGGACGTCGACCTCCTTAGCTCGCCAGAAGCCGCCGTCTCCTCTGGCTGCTCCGTCGACGGTTGCGGCGCCTGATCTGGTGCTGCTTCCGGCGTCGTCGGAGGCAGCGGAGGTGTGGAGGCCGTCGCTTCACCCAACGCCATGACTTGTGGCGTCGGTGGGACCACCGTCGGCGCGTCTCCTGCCGGGCTCGGTACCGAGGCATCCTCCGGTTGCGCCCCCGGCAGCCGCGGGACCGTCGACGCCTTTGACGCCGCTTCTCCTGCGGCCAGCAACTCATCCAAAGTAATCACTGACACCCATTGTTTGGGCAGTCCGGAAGTCGCTTTCGCCTCCGACGTCTCGGGCGGTTGCTGCGCCGGCGGGTCCAGCAGCGCCGCGTCCCCCGACGGCGTCTGCTGCGCCTGCTGATTCTGGGGCTGGCCCCCAGTTTTCTCCTCCTCCTGCTGCGGTCGTGGCAGCTCCGCTTCTTGCAAGGCCCCCTGCTCCTGCTCCCTCCGGGCCTCGACCTCGCGCAGCCCCGCAGGCCAGGGCCGCCACTCTCCCATCGAGAGGGGAAGGGTCGAGGTCTCCTCACCCTCGAGGTCCACGACGACGACCTCCTCTCCCAGCTCGTGGCCCTCGGGGGCTCCCGCCTTGGGTGCAGGGATCGAAGCCTCTGGACCGCCAGGAACGGAAGCTCCCGACGTCGAGGCACTGCCTCCTGGTGCCGGGTCGAGCTCGAGGGCCGCAGGCGTTGATGTCAAGGAGGCGCTTCCTCCCTCATGCGTCCTCCCCGGCATGGAGTCACCACCCGCCGCGGCCCCCGGGACGCTCGACCCTGCAGCAGGAGTGGAACCCGTCAGCCTACCGCGCGCCATAGCACCAAGGGCTGAGGACAACCACTTGGCTTCCCACGGGGCCAAGGGCCTCGACGACGCACCTGTAGCCGGGGCCTCCATCTTCGTGGCTGCATCCATCTTGAGCCGCTTAGCCGGCGTGAGAGATGCCTCCTCGATCTGGCGCTTGGGACTGAATGGGAAGCAGAACGGCAAAAAGTTTATTGAAGCGCACAAAGAAGACGCAACGAAAAGAAAACGATTCAATGACGCTTACCCGAAGGGTATAGAGGCCTTTCGGGTACCCCTCGAACTGCCCGCAGATTTCGAGACCCCTCCCGAAGCCGAGCTCTTCATAGGGCTGGGGCTGCTCGGGGCCGTCGGTGGGGTCGCCGCGCTTCCCTGCTTCGACGGGGCCTCCTGGGCACGCCTCTGCTCCGCGCGCGCCGACGACCGGGACCGGGTCTCCCGGATTGAAGTGGGTGGGCTCCCGCCTCGAGTATGATGCGAGGGGGGTGATCCCCCTCAAGGCGAGGCCTTGGCCCCCCTTTTTTCATGTCGGTGCTCCGAGGCCGACGCCGCCGGCTGAGGGGCGCGCTGCTCCGCCACCTCCTCCTGCACGAAGGGGCGGTCAGCATGGGAGGAATCCGACAGGATGCGGTCGAGGCGCCCCTCCACCCCCTCGATGTCATCACTGTCATCATCATCATCTTCATCTCCATCGGAGGGAGACTCCTCCTCCGGGAGCCCGTCGCGCCTCTGCTCAGCGCGGCGCTTCGCGAGCCTTTCGCGCTCCCGGAGGTTCTTGGCTTTCTTTTTCTCCTCCTTGTCCTTACTCCGCTTCTCTTGCTGGGCGGTGAAGCGTCTTACCTGACGATCAGGAGCGTCCTCCCTCAGTGGAGGCCTCGATCTCCGGTAGTCGATTCTCCCCTGCGCAAAGACGTTTAGTCACAGGGACGAGAAAAAGGGGGGAGGGGGAGAACTCGAAGGGCACGAGTCGGGGCACTCACCAGGTCGAGGCAACCCTCCTCCGGCTGCATGGGGAGGCGGTTGACGTCTTCCACCCTGAACGAGCCAGCCACCATCCCCTTTACCCACGCGACGACTTCCGAGGCGGACAGCCTCTCGTCGGACATCCGGCACCTCTTGAGAACCTCGGGCGCCGCCGAAGGAAGCATCTCGTCCAACCGTAACGGGCGCTCCATCAGAGGGAGCACCCGATGACTGTGAAAGGCCGAGATGACCACCCCGCCATCAGGCCCGCTTCTCGAAGGGTCCTCATCGCGACGATGAGGTGATGAAGTCGGCGCTGAAGGTCTCCCGCGACACCGAACGGCCAATTGTATGGATGCTCGGCGATGAGCCGCCCGGTGTACGACGGGAGATAGCCGCCGTCGTTGCGAAGATAGAACCACTGCTCGTCCCACCGGGAGTGGTTGGTCGCCAACCCGGTGGGGATGTACTCGCGTGGCTCCTCTGACCTCCCGGTCTTCAACGCAAAGTTGAGGCACCCCGCTCTGACGATTCGCCTTACTCCGGCCGACACCGGGGAGGCGAAGCACTCCCCCTTGTAGAGGTGGAGCCATAGCTCCCAATGCGGCGCCATTCCGAGGTAGCCCTCGCAGACGGCCGCGAAGATGGCGGCGTTGGAGATGGCGTTGGGGGAGAAGTGGTGGAGCTCGACGCCGTATAAATTCGTCAGCCCCCGCATGAACTCGCTTGGGGGCACGCCGAACCCGTGCCGATGGAACTTGAGGAAGCTCACCACGTACCCCTCCGGCGGATTTGGCTCTTCATGGTCCCTGGGCGGCGCAATCCACTCCGGCCGATTCGAATCGGTGACGGGGCGGAGAAGTCTTCTCTCACCAGCTCGGTCAGCCTTTGCCGCGTCACGGTCGACGGGCGCCAGGGCTCGGCGGGCTGGAGGACGGGGACCATGGCGGCGGCGGCGGCACAGATATGCTCAGTGGGCACGGCGGCGGCAACAACAGCACGAATCTCCTCGGCAGACGGTCGACCAGGAAGGTTCGCAATTGCGACTTCTCGCTCTAAGTTTCTATCCTCACGCGCGCAGGAAAGTAGGAGCTCGGCAGAATGGCAACGGTGGGAGCGAACACTTGTCCCCCTCCGTTTTTATACTCGGGAAGAGCAACGGACGGAGTCCGGCAGCAGGGAAAAGGTAACTTTCCGCAATTAATGCGTTTGCCTGACCGTTCCCCCCTCGACCCTCGACCGGACGCACGCGTCACACCTCTGACAGAGAGCCGTTGCTCGGGCCCGCCACGATCGCACCGCTAAGCCCTTCTCCTCAAAAGGCGTGCCCTACGGTAAGAAAAAAGAACCGTCACTCGCTAACGGAGTTTTCTACATAAGGTAAAAACGCTCTGGCCCCGCCTCAAAGTCTCGAGGGAGCGAAGGCCGGTCCTCGAGTGGGGGCTCAACGGCCGCCCTTGAGCACCGCAAAAGAGCGGGCCCCGACCCCTCCTCGAAGTCTCAAGGGAGTGAAGGCCGGTCCTCGAGTGAGGGCTTAACGGCCGCCCTGAGCGCCGAAAGAGAATGGTTAGTCGTCGACGGAGATTTCCACGAAAGGAGAAAATGGGCTCTGACCCTACCTCAAAGTCTCGAGGGAGCGAAGGCCGGTCCTCGAGTGAGGGCTTAACGGCCGCCCTTGAGCACCAAAAATCAGGCTCTGGCCCTAAGTCTCGAAGGAGCGAAGGCTGACCCCACGAACAAGGTTCGACAGCCGCCCTCGAGCACCCGAGTCAGGGGTGACCAAGGGGGAGCCAACACGAGGCCCTGCTCGAGAATGAACTCTCGAGACCCCTTTGGACGCATACAAGGCGAAACGCTACGGACTTTATGGAATCCCCCCGAAGGGAGGCATCGAGCCGCCGAGACCTATCGAATGGAATCGGTATCCGTAGGACCATTGCGTTTTGCTTAATGAGACCGCCTCCGGGCCTCCTGCCGACCTCTATCGAACGAGGAACGGGCTCTCGCTTGGATTTTCCCGTTACTAGCTCATTGAGAACTTTGCGGCTCGCCCTATCGGGGGTAGTCCGATGCTTCTCGCCTCACATCCGATCGAAAGGACTCATGAGAAGAATGCCAAGGCCAGCAATGTCCCAGTCGCACGAGGCTCGGGGGCTCGCCTGTGCCCAGCGGCCCTCGACGAAAGAGGGTTGAAAATCCCCCGGGGGCTCCCCTCGGTAAAGCGCTACGACTCCAGTTCAGGCCTATACCCGACTGGACGAGCACCCTTTAACTAAATATAAATAAATAATAATAAAGCCCTCACAGGAGTCTTTCGACTCCTATGAAGCCTCGAGGGCTACCCCCGCGGGGGTCGCTCGCACGTCCCACGCGAAAAAATCCGAATCACGTCCCATTCCAAAATTCCTGACCCCCTCCCTGAGTGTCATCACTCGCGCAGGGGCTCGGGGGCTACTGTTGATACCCTGGAAACAGGTACCCCAGACCCCTGGCTTACCAAACTAAAACCCCGCAAAATCAGCATCTTGACCCCTCCGATAACCTCCCGCGCTAACGTACGAAGGCCCATAGGCTGAGACGTATCGGACTGGCCCACGAATGAACAACGACGGCCCAAAACCAAAGCCTACTCGAGAGGTTACCGAACGGACTAGTACTGTCCACCCGAGAGGCTACCGAACGGACTAGTACTGTATAACCGAGAGGTTACCGAACGGACTAGTACTGTATACACGAGGGTACGATTCGAGCGACCCCTTGAGGATGGAACTTCATCCTCCAAACAAGCCTGCCCTCGAGGACGTAACTTCGCCCAGCGAACGAGCCTCCCCTCGAGGACGGAACTTCGCCCGGGTGAATGGGCAGCCCTCAAGGACAGTGCACCCCTCGGCCACCAACTCCCCCATACGGATCTAAGCGCATTTAATGCGATCTATCTACCCCCGCCTAACCGCATGGCCACAGTTACGGTAACAGTTACAGGCGTGGCGGTCAAATCTACTTTTACCGCCCATACCCCGGAATCCCGCAAGTCATATTACGCTGTTGCGCCAT